>PVJX010012499.1:0-50197 GCA_004027295.1 Dolichotis patagonum
CAGAGAATGGCAGCTGAGGAGCTTTCTGAAGGGGAGAGGAAGTGTCAACAATCAGTGCAGCAAATTTCTTCTTCTGAAATAAAGGAATCCTGAAAAAATGGACAGAGCTACAAACATTTGTAGAGAAGTCCCATGAAGACAGAGAGAAAGCCAATCACTGCAATCACTTGCTTAGTCACGATGTCATGTCATACTACAGGACGGTGTCAAGGAAAAGACAGGAACAGACAGCCTTAGACCAGTTATTAGTTCTGAAAAGGTTGAGACCTAGTGGGCCAGAAGCAAGTCCTAGTGGGCTACAGATTCTCCAAGGACAGAAAGGACACTAGAGAGCCAGGTTCCTGATGAAAGAGACTCTGCTTCCAAACACTCTGCTCCCTTCCACTCCATCTTCCCTTCCTGGAAGCCAAAGATGTCAACTTGAATAGTGAGAAAATCATGAAATTATTGTTACTGGTAAACTAAGCACATTTTATAACTTTTCAGTGAATACACTAGGAAAATGTCCATTGTGAAAGATCTGGCCAACAGTGACCAGCCCCTCTGCCACCATTGAAAAAGCCTGAACATAGGGACAAAAGGACCTTTGCCATGTCACAAAAGCCTAAGCACAAGAAAAGGAAACACCCCGTCATGGAGAGCCCCGCTGCCAACCTCCTCCAGAGAGAGACACGTTACATAGAAAGTACAAGAGCCACCCACAGCTCCCAGCTCATGACCGAAACAATACCTACCTCCCTTTTAACTGTCAATAAAAACCCTGCCCAGCCCTGCCGTTGGCACCTTGCCCTGGTCTGCCAGGTAAAGGGCCACTTCTGCTTCCTTTGATTAAAACCCCTCGTGTCAACCTCGCAGTGTGTGCTCTGGTTCTTGGCGTGGGGTTCAGTTTCCTCGTCACATGGTTGGGAGAATTTTTCTTCAGTTTCAATATATTTTCTCACCCCTAAAGGAATCTTAAAGTGCTAACTTTATATAAAGCAAGCACATTCAAATAATTTGCTATGAAGCCAGTTTTCCTAGGACCAAACAGGAACTAACCGTAAAGTGAAGCAGAAGACAGACATGGAGAGAAAACCGGTGAGCTGTTGCTGGCCAGAGCAAGCAGACCAGTCACGCCACCCGTGCTTTCTCTTTTCAAGCGAACACATCAGCTCACAGGTTTGGGTCTGCTGGTTTTACTTCACCAACCCCAGGTTTTTGGGTTGACTAAAAATTTGTACATCAACAGGCACACAAAAAGTCCTACGGAAAAAAATGTCACAGGGGTTGTATAATGTACGTAATTCACGAGAAACACCAAGTGTCATCAACATAGGACGCTCATTAAAGCGACCTTAAAGTTGTCTACCACTCAAATGAATATAAAATGGAGTCCCTCTTACAAACTAAAACCGGTGACCTTGCTGAAGTTTAATTGCTCCCTGGCTTTTGCAGCTCTGCAAGGGAAGTACGTGTGAACTAAATGGCCATGGAGGTGTTTGCTGTGATCTTTTCCTTTCTAAAAGAACGATCGCAGAAGGTCTGAACAAAATATTCCTCCGCCACCCTGCCTGCCCGGGTTTCCCTTGCATTTTTTTGTACCAGTTTCTTGAGGAATCCACAATGCAGAATCATCACTGCCCTCTGACGTGCTGTAACTTAGGTCACTTCTGTTGTGACTGTGGATGCCTTTGTCTTCATCAATTTCCTGAGACTGACTTACTGTCGCACTAACAGGAGTCGAAGCCAGGGTGGTTTTGGACTCTGCTTCTCCTTCTTCTGCTGGCTGGAAGAAAAGCAGCAGTGAAGCTGGTTCTTCAACTGTGGCATCTTTCCCCGGGGGATCTTCTCTTGTGCTCTCATCAGTGGCCGTTTCCATCTCACAAGGCTCCTGTGAGTTAGTCTGATGTTTACCATCTAAGCTTCAGCCTCGGGCGTGCTCAGCTTTGAAGCTGAAACACTGGTAGATTCCTTGGGGCAGCTTCATCAGCTTCCCTCTTATCTAACTTTTCTGCTTCCTCCCTCTGCAGGGGCCTTCTGTATTTCCTTGACCTTCAGAGAGTAAGTTTTGGTCTTCTGACTCCTCCTTCTCCTTTGGCAGTGGGGATGATGGTACTAAGAGGACCTCAGTGGGTCTGCACTCTCCTTTCAACACTGGCTTCTTCAACAGGCGCTGAGCCAACTTCAGAAAGGACTTGCTCCTTGTGTGCCATTTAGTGCCATGAAAGATGCTGGACTTCTATCTTTCTGGAGAGACTCTTTGGTGATTGGCTCGGTGTCAAGGGGAAGCTGTACTGGAGGGGGCAGCTCCATGTGAGCAGACCCCTTCTGCACAGTCTCCCTCTGAGCAGGATCTGTGAGGGGACGCAGCTCCTGAACAGCCTCCAAGGGGAGGCTGGCTTTCATTGTCCACCTTCTGGTCCTACAAACTCTGATTAGAATCATCCATAAATCTTTGCTTATACATTCTAGGGCTTCACCAACCTACTCACACAAACACCTCTAAACACCTCTAGAAAGCTAGTTCCCAAGGCTTCTAAGTTATGTAGTCATGTGTAGTCAAAGCAACAGCACCACTTCAGGTGCCAATTTTCTGTAATGGTCAGCTTCCCTGTTGCTAGGATACAGTACCTGATACAACTTAAAGGAGGCTTCATTTAGCTCATGGTTTTGGGAGATTCAGTACATGGTTAACAGACACTAAGGCAGGATGATCATGGTGGAACAGTGTGGGGGAACAAAGCTGCTAAGTTTATGAGGGTGGGAAGCTGAGAAGAGGAGCAGCAACAGAGAGGGAGAGACAAGGACCAGATACACTACCCAAGTCATGTCTCTGTGACACCCCCATATACACACAGAGACTGTTCCACCACTCCCCTAGGTGGCTCCCAAGTTAATTAAGTTGATACAGTAAAGCTAAACTGTCATATACATAGTATATCAGAAATTTTGGAATACTGCTAAGGCAATAATTAGGGGAAATTTTATAGCACTAAATGTCAACATAAGAAAAGAAGAATCAAAACCAGGACTTCAACATTCATCTTAAGAAACAAGTAAAGCAAAAAAACAACAGAAATCTAAAGAAGAAACATTTGCAGAGTGCAGGTCAATGAACTGAAAGATAGATTACATAGACAATGAATGCAACATAAAGCTAGCATTTTGAAAAAGATTAATATAATTGGTATATTTCTACATAGATCCACAGAAACCTCCAATATTAGAGGTGAGAGAACAGACAGAACTACAGTCTCCTCTGAGAAATACTGATGAAAGAATGAAAAAAATAAGCTACAAGCATAAGTAAATTTTTGCAAAACACGTATCTACTAAAAGAGCTGAATCCAAAATATACAAAGAATCCTTAGAACTCGACAATACGAAAACAAACGCCCAATTAAAAATAAGGCAAAGTCATCAAGAATTCAACTGATTACAAATGTTGGCGAGGCTGCGGAGAAAAAGGAACACTGCTCCACTGTTGGTGGGAGTGTAGACTAATGCAACCACTATGGAAATCAGTATGTAGAATTCTCAGAAGACTAGGATTGGAAGCTTCATTCAACCCAGCTATTCCCTTCCTGGGTTTTTTCCCAGAAAAACTGAAAAGTTCATATCACAGTGATATATGTGCACCCATGTTTATAGCAGCACAATTTCTAATAGCTAAATCTTGGAAACAACCAAGATGCCCATCAACTACAGAGTGGATGAAAAATATGTGGTATTTTTATACAATAGACTATTACTCAGCTATGAAGAAGGATGATCTTGAGGCCTTCATAGGTAAATGGAGACAACTTGAGACTATCCTCATTAGTGAAACAAATAAGAATCACATTTATAAATATCACATTGTGTCTCTAGTGTAAAAAGTAATAAGAACTGTAGGAGTAATAAAACCCAAAACACATAATTGCTACTGTAAAAAAGAGAGGAAAAGAAAGTGCTCTATAGGATATAACTGCATGTATGTTTGGGTGTGTAAAACAGATGACCATATTACTGTTTTTGTTAGATTGTTGAGCATAACTGTTAACAGTCTCACTGTTTGAATGTCTACTTTGTATGCTTTAATTTTGTAACTTGAACAACTATTTCCAAGATGACAGTATATAACTTATCAAGTAGTGATTTCTTAGTGTTTTTTTTTGTTGTTGTTGTTTTCTTTGGAATTCTGTATTGTTGCTACCCTTTTTTCTGTTTTGTTTGGTTGTTTTATTCTCTCTTTAAATAAAATTTTAAAAAATAAGACAAAGTACTTAACACACACCTCCCCAAAATATCTAGATGGCAAAAAAGCATAGGAAAACGTGTCATGAAAAGAAGCTCTACCTCGTAAGTCACTTGGGAATTACAAACAAAATGATACCAAAAACAGACTGCACGCCTCTAAGAATGACTACAACTCAAAACATTGATAGCTGCTCAGAAAAACACCTTCTATTGTTAAGACATGATGATCACTGCATGATAGTAACCAACAAGAAAAACTGGAAATAATCCAGATGTGCGCAGACAGAAGAATAGCTCCGTAACTCCAGTCACATTTGCCCCACAGAGTCGTGCAGAGCCGCTGACACTAATGAGTCAGAGCTGTAAGACACAATCGGGATGAGTTGTAGCAGCAAAACTGAGTGGAGAAGCGAACTGTAAAGCATTGTGTGGCAATCTTTATAAAACAAATGTGAGTCATGGCTAATTTAGGGATGGACTTGTAGGCGGTAAAACTATTTTTAAAAATCCAAAGGCAAGCTAAACTCCGCACTGGAGTCCTGGGGCAGAGGGCTCCTCACTGTGTGCCCAGGTCCCAGTGCCCAAGTGAGCTGATGCCCTACAGTCCTCTCAGGCCTATGTGCTCACATTACTTTGCTCACCACTGACCAAAGTGTTGTCGGATGGTGGGTCCCTGGGTCCAGGTTTCTGGTGTCCTGGACAAAGAATTGGACAAGGCACATAGGAAAGGTAGTGACAGTGTACATTGACTGAAGGAAAGAGAGAGGTAGCTACACAGGGCAAGAGCAGGCTGGTGAACTGACGCACGGTGGCCCGGAGGATAAGGCAAAAGGGTCATTTGTTTCCGAAATCCCTGGATCTGCTTCCCCTTGATGCAAATAAGGCATCTGTCCTATCAAAGACTCGCTTGCCTGGTGCCAGACTTAAAATTTCTTTAACAAAAGATTCGTCTGGGGCTGGGGATTTAGCTCAGCAGCATAAGCCTGGCAAGTGCGCAGTCATGAGTTCGATCCCCAGTACAAAGAAAAAAAGAAAAGACTCATCTGGTTTCCTGCCAGAGGGAAGCAAAAGATTAAATGTAGCACTTTTCCGATTGGTCCTGCAAACAGCACCAGATTTGAACGAGGGGTTGAAATCACCACTTTCTGATGGGTGCAGTGTACAGCGCTCAGGAGCCCTGGAGCCATTTTGGGTCCTTGTTCTGCGCGTGTCCTCTGAGCCCTTAGGAGTTCTGACACACTCCACCCACTTAGTTGTCCAGTTTGCCCCGGCCCTAGTCACCTACCCAGTTGAAAGGAAAGGGGATTTATTCCCCACTGCATCTGAGGAGATGGAGGCACCTCATTTGCCTCCAGTCACCCTTCCACTGTGCACAGGCATGTGACGGTCCTGTAGAGCGAAGGACAGAGGGAGAGGAGACACAACACAACAGCAGATGGCTAGGCTTGCTCAGCCCTCTCACATTCCTTCCCTTCCCCGAGGAAAGGAAACTGGGCCCAAGCCTCCCAGGCCAGCATCTGCGTATTCTTCCTGTGTATCTAGCCGGGGGTGGTGGACCTAGGGCGCCCGTGTCACCACAGGCTCTTTGCCATCACTGACTAGGCTGTGAGGAGGGGTGGTGGCTCTGCTCCAGGCCTGAGGAAGTTTGGAGACACTAAGTAGTTTCCCTGAGGGAACAGTCTGGCTTTTAAAGCTCCATTCTGAAAACCAGGCCTGAGGGTGCCTGCAAGGACTCCAAGCGCTTGGGAGGCTGAACTAGCAGGATCCCACGTGTTCAAGGCCATCCTGGACTACACATCAAAAGCCTGTGTCCAAAAACAAAAGCAAAAAGTTCCATTTTTCCATATCTGTTACAAGAGGACTCATTAAAAACTACCTTCCCGAAAGAGTTACAGACCTCATATGACAGTGACATAACCATGGTTAGAGCAGCACGTTTCCTAAAAGCTCAATCTCAGCCTATATCCATTGGCTAAATGGGTGGATGGGTGGATAAAGAAAATGTGGCACTTATACACAGGGAAGGGCCACTCCGCCACAACAAAGGGTACACTTAAGGCACAGGAAGGAAGATAGGTTCATCTTGTGACCATCATAGTCACATTAGAATTAGATATTTTTCATACTTGCAAAATGTACCTTTACTTAACTGAATGAGTTATGTGTGCAAAGAAAATGTTAAAAGTCATTTTCCATAAATTAGAGTTTTTGCTTTGGGAACAGCCAATGGTAGCTCTCATTTCTATCTGTTCTATAAATAGGCAGAAGGACCAGGGTCTGCTAAGCGCTGTTGTGTGACAATGAATCATGTTGCCGCTGGTGCGTGGAGGGATGCTGGCTGGCTTACTCAGCTCATTCAGAAACTGACCTGAAACTCTTCGTGTCCAGGCGGTCAGGGCAAAGCCCTTAATAATCGCAGTAAACATTGTTATCAGGCCCAAGAAAAGATGCTCGCTCAGACCCAGACATTCACTCTGATAAGGAGCAGCTCGCTATTATGAGCCACAGTTGGGGAGATATTTTAAATTTAAGAGCTTACCTCAGGCTCGATAGCAGCCCATGGCTTCAAAGGCTGAGTGAGACCGGCGGGACCTTGTCCAGTTCCTATCTTGCCCTTGGCAGGTCCACCAAGAGCAGAACATCCACTACTATTAACCTCTGAAGCTCAGGTTTATAGTGTACTAAGAAAGTCACTGATAACTTTCCATGGAATATCTGATATGCTGCTCGTAAAAGGGTGGGACGAGTGGGTGTTTCTCTTTTTACTTTGTTAGAAATAGGGTGGATTCTGTGTGTGTGTGTGTGTGTGTGTGTGTGCTGCAGGATCGAAGTGTCTACGCGGAAACAAAGCAGGAGGGTGGGTGTGTCCCCGAGAAGGTCTGGTGCCAGGAAATACTCCTCAGGCCTTCCTTGGTCTTGAGGATTCCGTCCTAGTTTGGGAAAAATTCTGAATAGAACACTTTTCATGATTTTAGGCAATAAACATCAAATGACACAGTATTTGCAATTTGCATCAACCTTCTGTGGAGTGGGTATAGGGTTTTCACTTGAAAAAAACCGAGATTTTTACAAAGTTTGAATGCATAAAAGTGGCCAACATGAGATCTACTCTTTCCCAACGTCACAAAGCCATAACTCTGAGGGTCTGGTACCAGGCCAGGCACTCTCCATGTGTCTCCTTCTTTCCTTCCATCTCCTGAGACAGGGCTACTGTCCCCCCACCTTCCAGATGAAGCATAGAGCCTTAGAGGGTGAAGATCACACCACCGAATCCTGACCTCCTCCTACTCACCATTTCCACAGATCGGAAAACACAGCCTGCAAACCCGTGTGAGAGGGCGGAGACACAGAGCAGGGAGGGGTCTGGTTTCTACCAACCCTATTCCTTACAGCAACTCATAGTGACTCCTTCCAAGGGGATCACCGGTCAAGGCACTGTTCAGAAGCTTTGTCACTCGCTCCCCTTTCTCCTCCAGGTCTTCTCTGTGTGCTCAAATGGCCACCCAGCTCCTTGTAAAACAATGCCTACCTCTCCACCGTCATTTTCCGGTGCTTCCTAGGGCTCTATGTACCAGCTCAACACTGCACACTGAACTCCCTCTTAGTTGCAAAAATAAGCAAGATAAATAAGGCAGCATACCTGCCTCCCTGGGAAGAGAAGGTGTGAGCGCGGGTAGGTTATCACACGAGTTAGAAGTCAGTCCACCGACGGCACTGCTTACTCCCTCTCGACGTACTTGGTGTTCCCCTGGGATTTGTACATGCTTGGGAGCTGGTGTGGAAGCATTCCTGCCTTCAAGTGTGTGAATCTTTTATAGTCTTAGGTGCCAAAAACTCCTCCGTGTTTAAATAAGGTAATGTTTTTCACAGGATATGCTGTCTCCAAAGCTAAGCATCGTGCCAGACTTGACTACTGCAGCATTGCACCAGCAGCTATCTGTAGTGAGGTCTAGAAATAAAAAGGAATTACTTCCAGATTTTGAAAAGTACCTAAGCCAACAGCTTCATCTGTGGGGACTTAAAAATACTTTTGAAAAAAATTATGTATCTAAAACACAACCGCAGATCTAAAATATTAAAAAATTTAAAAAGAAAAATACATCAATTTGCACTAAATTAAAATGTAATGATTTAAAGGTAATACAGTGATTTAACTAATGGAATGATTTGAAAATGTGTGTAAGAGAATGAATATTTTGATTATTTGATTTCAAGGATCATTGTACTTTTTAATGATGCTTTATAAATGAGATTAATTTAGGCATTTTCACTATTAGACACTAGAAATCAGTAATCTCATTTCTATGAAACTTTTCTGAGGAAAGAATCAAGTGTTGGCACAAAATTTAAGTAAAGCATACTTGCCATTAGATTATACATGGCCATTAAGTAATACATGGAATAAAAACTAACAAGAAAAGAATGAGTTTAATGCACGCATATAAAATGTTTTCATGAAGTAGTCAATGATAGACCACGATGTTAAGAAGAAAAAGACTGGCAGAAGCGATGACAGTGATTTCGATTCTTTGCAATCCCCCACCCACCCATGGGGTTGACCCCTGACCCCAGCAGCCATATTTGTTTTCTAGGACCCTGTGAATTTAGGATTGGGAATTGGAGAGTTCCCAGGAAAGTGGGAGGGTTTCTGTCCATTCGGTGGTCTTCTGATGTCCATTGCTGAAGCACGCAGCTGGCATAGCCTGAGATGTGTTGTCTTATGGTTCCACGGCTTTCCTGAATCTATGACTCTCCCCTTCTGCATCCCTTACTCCTGCTTTGAGCATTGACATTTGGTTGTGTCCCCAGAGCTAAGGTGTATCACTGCACTGCAGTCCTAAGGATAATGACCTATCTCCTCCAGCAAACATGCAGCCAGACACTGACGTCTGAATACCTTTGAGGGCATTCAGTGGATTCTGGGATCTCAACAATTCCATCTAGAATCTGAAGAAGGCCTGGGAGGGCCAAGCTCAGACCCACGGCCCAGCCTGCTCTGTAGGTGGGGGGCGCCACCTGTGCGATGACCTCTCCCACACTTTCAAGTGGGAGGGGGGCAGTGCCCTCCGCCCTTCATTTCCACTCTCCTCCTTCTTCCCCTGACTTTGGGCAAATAGAAGGGCACAGGATCCCATCCCACCGTGGACGGCTTTGTTTTTCCTTTCTTTGTCATGTCTCATAAGCCACGAGAATCTGATGAATTATCTCTTTTTCATCTTTGTTACAGATTCTGTGTACGTCAGATTCCTTTCTTCTAGTGGCCATGCTTGGGCTTCTTACCGCTCTGTAGCTTTAGCAGCTGATGAGATGCAGTGAGGGGGGAATCAGCCTCCTGCTAAAGGAGGCATTAAGATTAGAAGGGTTGGATCAGAACGGAGTGGATTTTCATTACCAGGAGGCCAGAAAGACTAAGATAGGTTAAATAACTCTGCCAAAAAGTACACTAGGTCTATGGACAGATAGACACAACACACACACACACACACACACACACACACACGAGCTCGAAGACTCCATAGACTTCAGTGTCTGCTCATTTACGTCTCTAGTGCAGCTGTGCTTCTCGTTAACTGAACGTCCTTGTTACAGAAAGTTCAGCCGAAAGGAACAGAAGGTGAAGCCTCTTCAGGCTTTGAAACGTGCACTGACTCTTCCGACGTCTGTCCCAGCTCAAGTTTCTGCCAGTGCAGTCTTAGGATGACTCAACTCCTGTGAATTCAATAATGACCTCATTTTCTTCACTAAAGAAAGACAATAGGTTCTGAAAGGTGCTCTCAAAATCCCCCACAGATACACTGCTCTGTGATTCACAGAAGCTGAATCTGGGAGACAGGGCAGAAAGAAAAAACTATCTTTCAGCATTATTTTCATCTGCTGCAACAAGTTTTTACTTTTATTTTTTAAATGAATCTCATTGCTCTTCCTCTAACCCAGAATTTTAAATGCTTTCCTTGCTTTTGCATCTCCTTGCCTGGGCACATTAGGCGAGCTGCCTAACCCTCGGGTTTAAAGCAATGGTGTTAATAGTACCTACATCAGAGGACTTCTGTGAAGTTTGCTGGAAATAAAAATCTTTCAAAGTCCCCAGGGGCTGCAGGGCCCCCTGAGTATTCGCTTGGGGCAGGGCTTCTCCGTAGAGGCTCAGACTAGACCTTGTAGGAATGGTCCGCACCACTTTCTTCAGGAGGCATCTTAGACAACCTTCCCGCATCAGGAGAAAGTAGGGTGTGTGTGTGGGGGGTGTTCTCATTAGTTCTATGACCTCAGGCAAACCTCTTGGCTCCTCTGAGCCCCAGTTTCCTGCTAAGTGCAAGTAGAAAATCCCCTTTCCAGGAGGATCTTCGGATGTGAATAGATCATTTTCAGGAGGCCAAATCTGAATGGTGAAATCATTTGTGAAAGACAACAAACTGCTTTGTTAAGTAGAAAATTGGTGTTCTGTTTTTTGTTCTTGAGACAGGCTCTCACTATGTAGTGCAGGCTGGCCTTGAACTCACTTTGTAGCCCAGGCTGGCCTGGAACTTGCTGTGATCCTCCTGCCTCAGCCTCCCAAGTGCTGGGATTACAAGTGTGCATTACCACACCCGGCCTAAAGTAGAAAAACATACATTAAAACAACTGCATATGTTTCAGACTGGCAGAATTTAAATCCCAATGATCAGAAATAGCTGTTTACAATCACTAATATCATTAATGTCATTCATTAATATCATTAATATCATTCCTGTAGAAATATGTTCATTTTGAGTAAATTTAAAAATTGACAACCTGATAATTGCATCTTTTCCTGCTACACTAGACAATCCCTTTTGTGTATAAGCACAAGGAAATAGGTACATGAATATTTCACTGAACCTTCTCATAACTGTCTTAGTTACTTTTTACTCGTCACTGAGACAAAATACCTGATGCCCAAAGTTGGGAAAGGAAAGGTTTATGTCTTCCAGTTTTTGGAGGTTTCAGTCCATACTCAGTTGGCTCCAAGGCAGGGTGGCATGGTGGGCCACAGTTCATGGCAGCTGCAAACAGCAAGGTGAAACCGGCAAGAGAGAGAGACACACCTTCTTCCTGCCATTACATTGTGTGCTGGCTCCACCCCTAGGCGGGTGTAGCCCTGACACCATCAATCCAAGCACTGGACAATGAACCAGTCACAAATGCACAATGCAAACGCCTCAGGCCTGGGAGCCACCGACATAAACCATAACATTAACAAAAACTTAAAATTCAAGATACATGTCAAAAAGATAAGTATAATATTCACAGAGCTGAACACTACTAACAGTTAAAAAGAACAAACAGGATAATATGTATGTGTGAGATAATGCATTTGGACATGCATAGATTTAAAAAAAAAACTAACATTGTACCAAAGCAGACTGCACATACACAAACAAATAAACTCCTAATAGCTGTCTTTTTGGAAGAAGGAAAACACTGAGATTTGGAGATAAGAGTAAAGAGGATTTCAGCTACATTGTAAGGTGTTATTCCTTTGACTCGAAAGAGAAGTAAATGTGAGCAAACACTACAGTTCTTAATTCCATACTTGGCTGTTTCAATTTAAAGTTTACCACTCTTCTCATATTAGTGGTCTCTTACTTCAGATGTGTGAAATTAAAGAAAGAGAATCTTGCAATTACTTAACTAATCTTTACAGCAACTTTTAAAAGCAAACTTAAATTCAATTTTGAAGGCATGGTGAAGTCTGATTTTTCAGGAAGGAGATACAGAAAAAATGAGGGGAAGATGGCAGCTCTGATGCCAACAAAGAAGAGATCTGGTGGATGAGGGATTTACAGAGACAAAGGCTACACGGCATCAGTTTTGATATGAATACATTCTGGGGAATAATAAACAGTATGGTGACTGAAGTTGATAAAACTGTATTGTTTACTTGAAATTTGCTGAGAAGCCATCTAAAGTGTTCCAATAGTAACCATATGTGGTGATGAACGTATCAATTGATTTGATTACGTTGTTTCGCCATGCATGTGTACATCAAATATCACACTGAGCAACTTGAATACGTACAATTTTTATTTATCTTACTCTTCCAGGAAAGTTGAGAAAATAAAGATAGCTGCACAGACATTACCCTGTCCATCTCTTGCAGACATCTGACTGCTTATTTTATTTCTTTCTGACGTCTTTTCCCCCTGCTTTCTCTTTTAAAATCCACTTGGATGCTTATTTTAAGCTGGCCCCATCCATATTGAAATACGGGAGAAGTGGTTCAAAAATGTCCACAGTGCCACACGTGTCCACAGAGTGAGATGCGGGGTCACTCTCCGGCCCATGTGAACTCAGACCCTTTATTTATCTTCTTATCACGCTCTCGGGGCTTCCAGGCCCGAAGGTTGTTATCCATTCGACACTCAAAATAGCAGCAGCATTTGAACAGGGTAGCTCTTAAGTCTGACATTAAATATGAGAAATATTGAGAACAAACCCCAAAGGGAAACAGCCCTTTCACAGTTTGGTCATCTCCTTTATTAGACCAGGTGTTTTTCCAGAGAGTGTTTTCAGCCCAAAAGGTCCTGTATCGCCCGTCACTCTGAGAATGAATCAAGGGATGGCATTTAAAAAGGAGGATTTCTTGAGAAATCACAAGTCCTTGAACTTTCTGCTTTCAGCTAGTGATAACAATGAGGGAGCTGAGGGGAGGGCAAACTGGAATTATAAACTGCTGTGAAAACCACAATAACAGTCTTCTAGACTTCACAGAAACTTTTACGAAAAGGTAACATAACCAGGACTGGCTGGTAATGGGTTTTGTGCTAAGAATTCCTTCCTTGAGCTCCTCAACAATCCAGCCTTGGGGTGCACCATGGCTGAAGGCACAGTTGTTCCCTCATTTGTCTAAGATGCATACAAAGGATGGAGTCTCTGGCGGAGACATTCCGCACTGTTTCACAATTGTCACCCCTGCGGTGTGGATGGTTTGGACTCTATTGCCTGCCTGCACCTCTAGCACGCCAGCTGTTGTCATGCCCGTTGCTCTGACAAATGACTCCTTGAAGATGCGTGGCGGTGTCACAGTATTACTTTAAAATTTCTAGAATTCAGTTTTAGTATAAACCATTTCCCAAAGATGGCTTTTTTATCATTAGCAACAAGTCATTGGTGTCAGACTTTACAGCCAATCATGACAACCCAGAGCCACCGACAGCAGACGAGTGAAACAGGCTCATCTAGATTTTGGGGCCCCATCTTCATTTTTAAAAAACTCAGAGGAGAAAGTGGCTTGTTCTAAACTGCATCTTGGGGCAAAACTATTGCTGCTAACATGTCAAAGGGTTGGTACTTTAATACATGTTTTTATGACAAAGAACTAAGACGGTTTGATGGGCAATGTCTGAACCTTCCTAACACATAACCAAGGAAAAACTTTTAATAATAAGTTATTAAAATGAACTAGAAAAAGTCAACTAGAATTAGTAAACAATATGAGGAAATCTTTAACCTTACTGATAATTTTTAAAATGCAAATTAGAATAACAAACCAATACCACTTTAACACCTTAGAATGAACAATTTAAATAAATTAAAAGAAAATTATTCCTTATGCTTAAGTGGGTGCCACAAATGATAATTTCAATAGATCTTTTGAATGAAATAACCTTTGGGATAGCAATCTGCAAAGAAATATCTAGAGCCTCAAAATTATCATAACCTTACACCCTGTAATCAGTTTGCAAAAAAGCTATACTCGTGAAGATGTTTATCAAGATACAACTTACTGTACTAAAAATTAGAAATTTATGAAGTTGAAGTGGGTAAGAAGTAACTTGGATTTAGGTAATCTTTGGTACACTTACAAGATGATTGGTTATTTAGTCATTCAAATGATATGAATAAAACAATAGGCAATCAGATAAAAATCATAATAAAGTAATATGAAATAGAAAAAGTTGACACAGACTCATAATATTGCAATAATTTAGATCAAATGAAACAAATTTAGGCATTAAAAAAGCAAAGGGGAAAAAGTCTGAAAAACTTTAAATCACGTGGAACTGAAAAGACAGAAAGTTGCCCTGCCACTCGTCAGGCTGGGATAATAAACACCGGCGAAGGCCAGGGTGGCTGCTCACATTTCTAAAGAGAGGACACTTCTCCCACGGTCCTGCTGCAGTCACCAAGTGTCACAACAGTACCTTTCTTCCAGGTACCATTCCTATCTTACTAAAATATCTTGTTTTCTGAAATCATAGACTGCCAGAAAACTTAAGCTTTGAAATCATAGAAATAAGAATGCTTTGCTGTTCTTGCCGCAAGGGTATCAGTGGTCACTTTGATGCAGAGAGGCAGCATGGGCTTCCAGCTCTGGTGTATGGCTGCAGATCAGGGGTTCCTGGACCCAGCATTTCCCAAGGAAAAAGAGCTGTGGTCTGCTCTGCAGTCCATGCCTCACGTTGATTCTTTCACAGCCCTGCTTTGCTCTGCCCTGTCGAAGTCCTGCTTGTCGCAAGTCTGTTTCTTCCTTTCTCTGGGGACACAGCCTCTGGTCCTCTGGTTTGTGATCTCCAGCTCTGCAAAAAGTCAGTAAGCAGGAGTTTCTGTACTACAACTTTGTCCTGCTAGTGCCATTTGCTGGTTGGACTAGTGTACATCAGCATTGTTATAATGGCTGTCATCATGGTACAGAGTCATCTGTGTTTCCAAATGCTTTTCAGTTAAAAGTGATTTCTTTCAAAATGTTACCATTTGACTAACATTAATTATTGCATATATGTACCATAATACCACCTATGCAGGTGGTTAAATATGGGGGAGTATTTTTACTTCTTTGAGCTTTTTATTTTCTTTCCAAAGTCATCCTAACAAAAATATATGACTTTTAATGTTGCAAATGTCAACAATTGCCATTTAAAAGTCTTTCTGTAAATAATTCTACCGAACGAAAGCTACGTATCTTGAGGAATGCTCTCCATCGGTCAGGCAGGACTGGCCTTCGTCTTCCTCTCCTGGTTGAGGTCCAGGGAGCCAGGGCTGTGGGCATTACGGTGCTGCTTGGTAAGCAGTTTGCTGCAGGGTCTTCACAAGAAAATGCTGGAAACCTAAAGAATACTGGTGCGCCATCTGCTCTTCAAGCCTTCTCCAATCTTTTAATGACCTCACTACAAAACCCCCTGTCTAATAACTAAAATGTGAGAGAGGTTGCCTTAGTGCTTTGAACTCCCACCAGAAATGCATATTTCACTTTTATTTTCATGCTCACTTATTAGTTTGGCTTTATTGGAGTTGGTTTTATGGCATTATATTGTGTTTCCATGGCTCATTTGACAGGCTCAGTTAAAATGAAATGCAATGAGGAGAAAAGGGGATACAGAATTTTTAGAACTTCAGTAAAAATAAACATGACACGAAAATTTCCAGTATAACTACCTGTTCGCGTATAATTCAGTGGCATCAATTACATTCATGATGTTGTATAATCACCAGTACCTATTTCCAAAAACTTTTCGGCACAGGAAGACTGTGCCCATTAAGGAACGATTCCTCATTTTTCCTTCTCCTCTCTACCTAACCTCTAACTTACTTGCTATCTCTGCAAAGTTGCCTATTCTGAATATTTTATACGAGAGGAATCACATAATACTTGTCCTTTTGTGTCTGGCTTATTTCATTCAGCGGAACATTTTCCAAGTCCACCCATTGCTAGCTTTCGGACGTGGATGGTTCGCTAAAGGTCCACGTGTTAAAGGCTTGGTTCCCAGGCGGTGCTGCCGGAGGTGCTGGGGACCTTCTGGGAGTCCCTCGAGGAGGCCTGTGGAGCCTCGGCTGCTTCCTCGTTCTCTTCTGTTTCCTGGCCGTGAGGCGAGCAGGACGCTCCTCTTTCCACACCCCCTCATTACTCTCCGGCGTGGCCATCCAAGACTCAAAGCCATGAGGCCACCTGATCTTGGACTGGACTCTCGAGCTGTGAGCCAAAATAAATATTTTTTTTATAATTTAACTGTTTCAGCTATTTCAATATAGTGATGGAAAGCTAACTCACTCGTGTTCTAACAAACATTGGAATTCACTGCATTTTTTGGCTGAATAATACTTTTTTATCTGAATAATTTTTCATTGCATGTATTTACCACATTTTGATTGTTCTTTCTTCTGCTGAGGGCCACTCCGGTTGTTTCTACCTTTCCGTTATTGTGAATTGGCAGACAAATAGCCATGTGATAATCCCTGTTTTGAAATGTTTTGACTGTATAGCTCGGGATAGAACTGTGATTCTTCTAGCAGCTCTGTGTTTAACTTTTGGGGGAACTGCCAAACTGTTTTCCAGCATGACTGGACCTTGTCGCACATCCGCAGCAATATGCGAGAGTTCCAGTTGTAAGACGGAGGAATTTGGGACCTGGTCTCTCATTCTAGATCTCCTAAGGATTTGTTTCACTATAATATTTAAGAATAACTCTGAATGAGTTATTTCATTCTTTGTGCGTTGTTTTTGCCCATCCTTCCATTAAGCTGCAAATGAAACAATACCTGGGGAAAGACTAATGAATCACTGTTTTTGTTATTGCTGCTTGTACATTACTCTTTGTGTAATAACTCTGCTATTTCAATAGCTAGGATATTTTGGTCAGATTCCAGGATGGGTCTTCTTTATGCAAAATTCCAAATTCTATAAATAGGAATACAGTGAATTCCATCAGAATAAAAACCACCTAGAAATAGCTAAGGCTTTGTGCTATGTGTAATAAGATATGGTTAGGCCATTCTTTTGGAAATGAAACTACACAATTTCTTTTTCCAAGACACAGTTTCTACAGAGAAGATTTATGCTTTAAGGTTAGCTAATTTTGGTTCTAAATGTGAGAGGAGACCACACCCATTTTCCTAAAAAGCAGACTAGTCCTTCCAGATGGTAGCTCGGTATTTTATTCCTAATTGTTCTTGTCATTTGGTGGTAGAGTGTAAGGAGTGTTAAAATTAGGAAACTCAAATGTCATCCAATCTAACTGGCATGGAGATGTCTGAGAGGCTTGTGTGCCTCTGTGAGTCCTGAAGACACCCGCTCCTTCTTTCCTTGATTCCCACTCTCTGATCGTACTGGTGTTGGGTACTCCCAGGAGGGTTACAGGTGACACTGGATATTTTCATGCACTGCCCTCCTTGGAGAACTGTCATATTTCAAATGCAGAATTGCCGGGAAAAGGCATCACTCCCATTCTTGCAAGCTGCCATCCGCAGATTCAGGGATGGGGATCTTCCATTCCCCCTCCTCCCCGTGTTCCTTTCCAGGTCCTCATGCGCTCTGCGTTTAGGTTAGGGCCAGTCAGTGGGGAGCTCAGGGAGGCTATTCAAGAGAAAGAAGCAAGAAAAGAGACTTTTTCTTTTGGCTCCCTTCCTGAGCATTTGTCTTAGGGTGTCTGAAATTTTTGACACCACGATGGCTGCCTAGGCTTCTCTTCCAGAACATTCGCTCGCTCTTTCCTCTTGCTGGCTTCTCTCTTTACTACCACTGTAGGCTCCTGCACCACTCGTTGGGCTTCGCCTACTTTTTTAAGGAGTTCCATTGTCACTTAACTCCTCCTGAATTAGTTTGACTTATCTGTCCATCTGTTTTCTGTTGGGGCCCTGGGTGACACAGGCAGGAGAGGGTTTGGGGTGTTACCGGTGTTCCAAGTAAAGCTCGCACCCTGGTAAAACTTGCAGTTTTCTATCTTGCTGTGTGACAGTTCTGGTTGACGCAATTTCAATAAGTGTCACAAAATTCTCCAAACAGTTTTTACTGTAATTCAAAAGCAGAGATTTGACACTTAACATCTGCAGCCACTGGGACCTGCAGGAGAGTGATTGGTAGAGGCACTGACTGTCATTCCTGAGATGGTAATTGGCCACTAAAGGAGGCACCTTCGGGAGAGGCTGGGCTAAAGGCCGGGCAGTGCTCCAAGCACTGGTCAGGTGAAGGCAGCAGAAAACACTGCCTCCTGTGAATTACAGAGTGGACAGTTTGCCTAAAACCATTTGGATTCAAATTTATTTTGCAAAACTAGTAAAACTGAGCTGTAATTTTTTTGGATACAAGCAGATGGTTACACTGCAGTGAACCAATAGGCAGAATTTCTACTTGTCAATTAAAAAAAACTTCACATTACATGTTACCCCATGAATATGTACATTTTTATGTTTTTATATATCAGTTAAAATACAGTTAATTTTAAATTTAAAAAAATTGCTTTGAAACAGTATGGTTGTTTTTTAAACTATGGTTTAAAATATCTTTTTATTTTGAACACCACCAAAATATCTATGCTTCTATTCATTTCAAAATTATCATTTTAATTCTTGTGATCTCTCACTAGCTCTCTTTCCTGGCTACCTGTTCTTATGACATCTATTTTTGTTCTATAAATGCAAGAATCTTTCTTACTACTTTAAATATCACAATTGTCTGCAGTATGATTTATATTTTGAATAAAATTTCCCTGAGTAGAGAAAACTTGCTGTGAAATGAATGAGCATGTTTAACAATGGTTCAAGTCAAGTGAGTCAGAGCCAGAGAGAGGAGTTTCTCACTGGAAAAGGACTCGAAGGTGCTTTAGTTAGCATGACCAGATACCCGCTCTGGCTGGCTTTCCCACCAGATACTGATTCCCTCATGGTCCCACAGCCTAGAAGTCCAAGATCAAGGGATCAGCAGCGTGATTCCCCACAAGGCTTCCTCCTTGGGTGCTTTCTCATAGATCTGTGTCCTCCATGCACACACAGCTGGTGGAGACTATGCGCGCAAATTTCACCTTCATATAAAGATACCAGCCACTTAGAATTAGGGCCCTCCCTAATGAGTTGGTTGGATTTTCACCTCTTAAGGGCCCTTTGTCCAGCTGCGCCACAGTCTGATAGCAGGGACTAGGGCTTCAGCATAAGAGTGGGGAGGCACAGTGCCGGCTGTAGAAGGTGCTGGGCTCCTTCTCTTGCTGGGAGACAGTTCCTGAGGCATTTAACTTACAATTATTTATTCAACTGTGTGCTCCCATTTTAAGATTTTTATGTTGCACAACTGTACATAATGTAAACAAACCAGCATACTGTGATGGTCAAAAAACCCAGTACTGAGTTCACTTTTTTGGATCCCTTGTGTAGATGAACTACTTCCATTTTTGTAAGCATCAGAAATGGGATGCTTACTAGCATAAGGCCAACTCATCTCGCCAGCGTTATTTCTCTTCTTCAAGAAAGTTAGACTATGTAATTCTTTGGGTATTTACTCAGAATATCTCATACAGAAACGCTGAGTCTGACTGCTATTTTTGACTCCGTCTGAGTATTGAACTGTGTTAACACAAACGCTGATACCATCTCTACAGGATCGCTGCTCCTCCCAAGCCTGCAGAAATGAGCCGGGCCGCCCCCCTGAGAATAAGGCTTTAAATTTGTCCTCTGAGCCAAGGTGATCTTGTGAAACTGACAGTTCGGTCATGAAGCTCCTGACCTGCAGGAGGACAGAATTTTCAGAAAGAGCAGCACAGGACAATTCAGTAGGTGAGGTGGATTCCATTTCCTGTCCGAGCTGGAAGTATTTATCACGAAGTACAAGGGAGACGCTTATCACAGCATGTCAGTTTCCATGCTCTGCCATTGACATACCCAGGAGGTAATTGGATTTTGTACTATCTGTTCCTAGGAAGAAGGACTGGAAATGAGGCTACGTGTTGTTATTTGAAGGGTAACAAAAGCTTTTCTTCCCCATGAGAGAACGTCCTTGGCAGCCTGGTGTAGAATAAGAGATTCCCATCATTCCATTTATTTATTCCTCTGTTCATTCTCCAGCAGTGTCTCAGGTAATGGGCTGCATAGATAAAATGATGCAGTTCTTATCCTAACAGAGCTCTATAGATAGCTCCTGGAAGCGTCTCTAACTGCAGTGTAAGAAAGTAAAGCAGTAATAGAGGCCTGTCCGTGGGAATATAGCAGTGGAAGAGGGTATTCAAAACTGTCTGAAAGTTCAGGAAATTTTCCCCAGCAGTGATTCTTGCTTAGACATAAAGGAGGAGTAATTAACGAGGTTTCATGTCAGGTAGGAGAGGTGCCAAGGAGAGGGAACCACATGATAAAGTCACAGGGGATTTAGCCATCTCAGGGTTTCTGACGCTGGTCATTTACATCTTTTAAAGGCAAAAATGGAAAATATATCTATAGAGGTGGCAAAGAAAGGAACTTCTGTTTTATGTGAAGAGGGAGCAATTTTGTAAAACTGAGAAGGGTTATGCGTGACAAGCTGTGAGGGAGATAGAAGAACCAAGGATGAACCAAGTCTCCGAATTCTAGGTAGGATAACTTTATGAATGACAGTGACACTGGGAAAGGGCTCTGGAGACCCTAGTTTAGGAGTTGATGAGTTCATGGTAAGTCTTAAGTATGTGTTGTCCTAGGGAGGACAGGGATGTTGAATTCTTTAGTTGTCATCGTCACTGACTCCCATCTGCTCCTAGCACAGTACTGGTCACCGTGTTCAGTGGTTTGGAAAGCAGGATCTAGAATGAAACACCATGGACTTAAATTCTAGTCCTGCAAGATAATTTCTGTGTAGGTTTTGGGCAAATTTCCAAATCTCAGAGCCCACCTATAAAATGCACAAATAATACCAGTGTCACCATATGACTGAGACAACTAAATTCACGAAGCATGGACAATACAAGTCTAATTCTTGACACACAGTATGCAACTCAGTAAATACTGCTGTTATTCTTAAGCAGGCTCCCAGTAAGAGCAAGTGGAATGGGGAGATGCCCTCCTATAAATGAAAGTAGCAGGCATTGCCAAGAGTATATTGGTGGGATGGTGGGTAAGGAAGGAGCCCCAAGGGTGGGCTGGATCTGAGTTTGTGGGTCTCAAGAGCAGCTCACCCATTCTCCTTTGAACTCTCCTCTCCGATCTATCCATCCTAGGTCCTGGAACCTTCAGAAAGTTCCTAGGGAGATGGTGCTCTGATCTCAGCTCTGGGGTAAGAATTAAGGGACAAGAGAAGGCTTGCTCAGGACCAAGTCAAAGCAAAATCACAAAGGACCAATTCCTGGAAGAACATTCTCTGGTGAAGTCTGACCCATACTAGGGGACCCAGAAATATCAATAACCCAAATCCATCCCCCAGTCCTAGAGGCTAAGACCAAAATTTTATAAAAAGGAGATTAAATGTTGGGATAAAATAGCTTTATGGACTCATGTACTGGGAAGAAATTTGAAAAGGAGTTGTCCAAGGATACCAGTATGTCTCTGTTAAAGTGGCTCTTTGTCTACAGAAGCTCTCATAAATGCTTCCATCAAGAACCCAGCATTATACATTTTTTGAAAGTGAAATACATGTCTTGCTAATCTCCTGTAACTCTGAATGGAATAAGAAGCATATAATAGTCACTTTCCTGTCACTGGCACAAAACACCCAACACCCTCCATTAAAGGAAGAGAGGTTCATCTGGACTCAGTTTCAGTGGATTCAGTCCATGGGCCACTGGTTTCGAGGCAGACATGTCATGGTGGTAGGGCACAGTGGAGGACAGTTGTTTGCTGAGTGACCAAGAAGCAGAGTGAGACGGAAGTAGTCCAAGACTAGACTATGCCCTTCCCAGTGACCCGCCCCACCCAACAGGCCCCACCTCAGAAGGTATGTGAGACCCTGGACCGCCACTTTAGATCTAAGCACAAGGGGCTTTGGCAAGGCCTCTGACCGAGGACTTAGCATCTGTGAGGTGTGTGATCACGCTTTATGCTTAGATATCTGTGAGGCAAGAGCGTCCCACAGGATTTTATTCCTGATCTTAGGAGGGCACCAACAGGAGCTTCCACTGGTTTTCACTGACAAGTAAAATTGTAAATAAGTAGTAGGTTGCCAACAGAAGCCAAAAAGAGATATTGGATCTATACGTTCTTAGTAAATGGGTCAGCTGGGCATCCTTGTAGTGGTAATGGTGTGGGGGTTAGCCCCCTGGGTTTCCACCTGGGTTTCCAGAGAAGTGGAGGCCACATGGATAGCATGTGCAGGGATTGTGTAGGATGACAAAGCAGTGGACGCCCACAGGTAGCCTGCAAAGGGTGTAGAGTGACCTTTCAGACTTGAACAACTATTTCCAAGATGACAGTCTGTAACTTATCAAGTAGTGATTTCTTAGGGTTGTTTTTAAAAAAAAAAAAAAAAAAAAAAAGAATGCCCCTTCAGGGCTGTAGTTGGAAGCCACTGAAATAGGCACTGAGCAAAAACTCTTAGAAAATTCATAAGAGAAAAATACTGAGTAGTCATTGCTTCAGTAATTGCAGTCATTGTAATCATATTGGGCTTTGAGGATGAGGCCTTGATATATGGGGCCACAGCATTAAATTTGTAGTAGTCCATCTAAAGTGCCCTTTATTTTCCCCAGATTTGAGAACAGGAAAATTTAGGCTGTACAATGGAGAAGCAGTGATGGTATTCACCCCTTTATTCATTCCTGCAACTATGTTTCCTAAATCTGTTTTTCAATCATGAAGATCTCATTTTAACTTCCATCAGACCATATGAAATCTTAAGTGAAGATTCATTGGGTCTTATTTTATCAAGGGAATTCATAAATGCAAGACACTGCCTTTTATTTAATGAGAAAGCATTCAGGCCCAATATAGAGTATTTAATGAGTGTACTGACTGGGAAATGTAGACAAGACTTCATTAAAGAGAGGTGCACTGAGTCTTCTCTGTGTCATATTGAGTTACCTTCTCAAGATTACAGGGGCAGAGTGTATAAACTTAGTATATTCTTCAGGTATATAAATAATTGGAATCCCAGTATTGATTAAGCCCACAATAATTTGTCAAGCACTATAGTGTAGTTATTGTAAAAGTTAAGTTAGAACCTATAGCACAGAGGCACAAGGATGATCAGTGCTTGTTTCTTACTTCATTCTTTTGTTGTTCCAGGACAAGGTCTTAATACATTACCCAGTTTGGCCTTGAATTCCTGGGCTCAAGTGAGTCTCCTACCTCAGCTCACAGGTAACTGGGTGTGCCTAGACTCTTTAGTATGCAAATTTAGCAAACAGATTTTGGATTTCCAGTTGGACCAAATTACAAAACTTTATTTTAATTTATTACATGATAAATATACACATATATAAATTGTTTATTACATATATTAAAAGTATAATTTATTAAATTACCTTTTTCAATGTATGCATTCATAAGCCATCTAGGACTGGCATATTTGTAGAACCTGGCATTTGCACAGTACTTAAAGTTTAAAGTTTAAAGTACTTGTAGCTACCTAAAGCAGTGGTACTCTTTCCTCTTTGCCCTTCCTTTCCCTTCCCTTCCTTCCCTCTCCTCCCCTCCTATCCCTTCCTCTCTGGTCCTTCCTGTTTTTACTCTATCTCTGGTTGGTGTCCAAGGAAGAGGAGTGGGACCAGGGCCTCTGGGTTCCAGATCACTGCTAGAAACTCTCTCGCCGTTACACTATGGTGTTTCTTTCCACTCTAGCTCTTCTTTGTGAACAAAAATATTTACAATAATTTTATTTTGGAACAGGTAAAAATTATTTTTTCTTCTTCTTTCTTTGGGTGTCTACCTGACCAGCTTGCGGGGGGTTTCCAGGCCCCGTCAGGAGCAGCAGCCTCCTTTGCAATTCCTTTTGGGCCAAAAGTCAGTCACCACCTTCCCCTCCTCAATATCCCCATTAGGGGAAAAGACAAAAAGCAACAAAAACAACGCAAAGAAGCCCCTCAGGGATCAGAACCTGGCAGCACCTTCACGGAGCTCCTGGACTTTCCTTTGGTCTTGCAGTTTCCACAGTCTCAGGTCCACACTTCTTCCCAATGCATGGGGTCACCTGGCTGTAAAGAGAGGACAGGTGGGCCTGGTCTCATTTCTGCTCCACAGGATGCAGAAGCATCCGGGGAAGGAATGGGTGGGGCCTCAGACTATTTGAGAGAGATTTCACCTTTGGCACTGGCAGTTTCTTCCAGAAATCAACATCATTTGTCAAAAGTTTTACTTCTGAGGGTGACCCTATTACATGAATAATTCAAGCCACTTCTAATATCATGGCTTTCATTCCAGTCTTTGTGGAAAAAAATCCCAGGACTATTATATTAAGAAGCAGAGCTCATTTCCACCCTGGCTTTGGTACTCAGTGTCTTCCTGTCCTGGACAACCTCCCTCCCGTTTTTTCTTTGAAGAAGTATGCACAGAGTGAGGACAATAAAATTCATTCATTCTTATGTAAAAACCATATGTGGAGTGTGTGTTTTATGTTACTACCAGCCACCCATCAACACATGAATGAATGAGCTTCCCCAATGAAAGATATGTCACAATATGTATTTGCTTTTGGCATGACAATTGTCACACAGGTAAGTTCATAGGTTGTAAAACAAACAACACTTAATTTAATTTCACATGTGGATAAATAATAAGCAAAAGGTTGCTTACAGGGATCTGGGATATAGCTCAGCAGCACAGCGCCTGCCTGGCAAATGTGAGATTCTGAGTTCAATTCCCGGTACCCCCCTCTTCCCAAAATAAAAAGTTGCATACACACAAGGAGAATTCATGACATGTGTCATTCATAAGCAGTTAACAAGTAGAATACACACTAGTTAAGTTGAGACAGGTAGAAAAATCAAGAGATACTCAGCATTTATGAAGCCCCTGGACACTTAGTATATATGAAACAAACTACATATATAAGAGGCAATTAATATCCCCAGTACACTACAGATGACCACTCACTGTTCCTAAGGGCTTACTCTAACTTCCTATTGGTGACACATTCTGCCCCACCTGCTTTCTGTGCAAAGAACATAAATATAACTTAAGATTTCTCTCTTTTCTGCTGCTTTTCATTGTGCCTTTAAATTGACTTCAGGAGCCATACAATTTGGGCCTTGTTCTGGGCTCTGTGGGGTAGCGAGGTGGGGGTGGGGGGCGCTCTTTAGAGCTGCCACCTGTAGCAAGGTAATTTTGCACATGGCACAAGTGGAAAGATGCCAGAACAGGTCCACTCGACAGAACCATCAGCCACAGCTCCCAGGACTTATCATCTCAAGGACTCTTTACCCTGCATTCACTTCCATCTTCTCCTCTCCAGATCCCACTCTCCTGCTTTTTTCCTTCGTTCCATCCAGAGCTATTTCTTCTGCTGGCCGCAGGGACAGCTGCAGGTAGGCCCCTTAACGGCTGACGTCTCTCTGGGTCCTAGGGTCCTAGCGAGGGCCTGATTTCTTCTAGCAGTGGTCTAAAGAGCCTGATGATGAACTGAAGCTTCCTCTGTACCTAGTGATTTGAGGATCATTTTGCAGTTTGAAGCCAGAACAAAACTGGTGACTCAGGCTTTGGATCTATGCCCCGGAAGCCTAAAATTCCCTAAATGAATGGGTGTTGAAATTCAGAAAAGAGCAGGATGAAAAGAGGTGCTTCTGAAATCTGAAGCTCTGATGTCATTTCACAAATGCAGCCCTGGCAGTTCCAGCTGCGGAGGGTTAAAAAGACCTCAGCAGGCTGTTAGAGCCCGTCTAGGGGAAGGAAGCACTGACCTCTCTGATACAATGAGGTCCCTGAGGAAGAATTCCTCATCGTCTCTCATAACCACTTAGCGAATTTAAATCTACAAAGAGGAAGCTTGTATGAGCACACTTATTTAACACTCAATAAATATTTAGTAAGCACTTACATGGTCAGACAGATCAATGAATTAGGTGGGATTTCTAGCCATTGTAGTCTTGCATTATTTGTGTCCCTTTGGGATGATGTTCTAAGCCATGCTGCAAAGTTAGTAAGTGTCCTGTGCATGCTGAGTGTGGTCATCCCAACACTGGTGTGTCCCTAGCACTGGATGAACCTGAGAGGATGAGCTGGGGTGGCCAGGTGCTCTGATGCTGTGGTGGACCGAGGTGTAGCACTGAGGTGACCTGTGACCACAGTGCTGGTCAGGGAAGTGGTACACGATGAGCACTTGAGTATGAGTCACAGCAGACAGCCTGTCAGTGACAGAATGAAGGACCCCAAGTGGGGGAGGACTGCTGTATAGGCAGAGGCTAAGGGAGAAGCAGAGGAGATGCAATGTCCCACCATGGTGACTCAACTGAGTGATGGGTGATGGCTTCTGGAAAGTGTTGTAGCTTGGCATAACTGATGCCATCTTGTGCCCTGTATTTGACTTGTGCCCTGTATTTGACCCAGAAGAGTGAAAAATTACTCAGGGTACAAGTCCCATGGGAAAAGCAGAATGAGATGCACCCACAAGAGAGAAAAATTAACCTGCTCAACAAAGAAGCAGGATACAGGTATCAACCAAAATTAATGTAAGATTCTAGCTAAACTGTTTCCAACAGGATGTCTTGCTTTGTGGTTTTCCACTTTAGATACCCTGCAACCCTCCAGTTCGGGGCCCACTCAGTTTTGACTCTCAACAGGGGTCTATGTGGGTGGTACCTGAGCTCAGCTAATAAAATCCCAGAATTCGTCAATTTGGCTGCCTCGATTCTGATATTGATTACAAACCCACTCCAGAAGTTCCTCACGTGGTCTTTTGAAGAAAATTCTTTTAAATATTTCACAAGTCCACAGAAAGCCACCATCATTTAGGAAGGTTTCGTGGTCCCCTCTCTCCATCTTCTCTGACCCTAATGGGGGTCTGACCTGGAGCTTAGCATGAAGAGAATGAGAAAGTCAGCCAGTGAGTGGAGCTGCCAAACCGCCCTCCTCTGTCTGCAGCCAGCCTCCACCAGGGCCTGAACTGAGAAAAAGGGGCAGCTGAACCTTGACGGAGTTCAAGGATCTTGGTCAGCAAAGACCTGAGATTGTCTTTGTGATCAGAGAAGTCATGGGACATGCTCTGCGTTTCTATGAGAGGGCAGAAGACGCAAGGCCAGAGACTCGAGAGGAATAGAAGAGGACAAATGGTAAAGCCACTTTAACTAAACCCATGGATTTTACCTGTCCAATTGAGGGTTAGGTCAGAGGTTGACCCCTTAACAGTCTCCCTTAATTTTGTGTGCCATGTCCCTGCCATGAAGAGGAAAGGTGTTGAAACATGTTTAATCCACACAATTTGGGTACATTTCCAATGTTTAGAGAGTTCACTTGACTTCATCATTAGGTGAATGTGGCTGTTTTCAAGAGAGTGTACATTTCTCCTAACTTAGCAAATAATTTGAGCTGCAATAAAGAATCTCCATGAAATCAGGCATTGACTCCAAACTGTGCCCTTTCTACATTACTGACTGATAATAGCAGCTGACACTGGGACTGTCTTCTAAGCAGTTAAGCAGGTTCTAACAACACTATGAAGTAGTAGTTATGGGTTATCTTTAATGCCTGTGTATTTATGTGTCCTTCCCAATGGGTAATATATCAGTGGTGTGGCACACAAAAAACTACCGACAAAACACAATTGACTCTTGCAATCATGTACCCAAACCAACAGAAGAACATGAGAGACCAGAGAATGCTTGCCGCTTCGAAAGCAAAGGGAATGTGACTTCAACCACTGGTTGGAAGGAAGCAATTTAAGAATCTAACATTTACCTCTGGAAAATATAATAATTTTTCTGAATGTTTGTCCTCCTTGCAGCAGCTCAGCTTCTTAAAATGCCCCAGCCCCCTCAGAATCTCATTCAGTGTGTCTCTGACCAGCTGTCACGTGTTTGAATGAGCAGGCTTTGTCAGTCAGCAACCTGCGTGACAGAGCACAAATCACACATGCACCATGGAAGGATTACTATAAAGAAAACACCCACAGAACCAAGGAAGAGAAGATCACTGGAATTCCCAAAGGTCCCTGCATACCACATCTCAGCGCTTTTGCATCCACAGAGGTGAATGGTAGCCCTTTAGTCTGTCTCATGTTTTATTTGGCCCACATATTGAGTTCTTCACTTTGGTTATTAAATTTTTCACTGTTGGAACTTCCTTTTGAATTTTTTAACATACATTTCTATTCATTCAGTGAAATTCCCCATCACACCATGCAATTTCTTGAACTTACTAACCACACATAATTTAGACTCTGAACTCATGACCTCCCAAAAATCTAGCTCTTCTGTGTGTCATTTTGTATTTTCTGGTTTTTCTCTTGGCCTTTAGCCATTCCACCACATTTCCTCCTTTGCTTGGTCATTTTTGCTTGATTATCAGACATTTAGTATGAAAAATTCTAAACATTCAAGGCCCTCACCTGTGCTTTTCTTTCTAGTAAACAAGCAAGGTGGAGACTGATCATCTTAACCTACTCAGTTTAGCCGTCACTGGAAGGTACCCATTTCTGCTTCCCCTGCTCCAGGCTCAAGCCTTTTGTAGGTCCCAGCTGAGAGAAGAGTCCTTCTTCCCCACTAGATTCCACATCCACTTATTTTTGTTCTCTGGTCCCTTCAGCTGATAGACATTTTCCTCAGTGGCCTAGCAGGGCTGCTTATTTGGCAAATGCCATAGGATGTGGAGCTGAGTGGAGACCAACTCCTGTCACTGTGCTTCCTTCTTTCAGGGTATTTGGTCCCCAAGCCATGGACGCTCCTCTGCACCTCTAGAGCCTCAAAATAGATACTAAGATCCAGGCGAGGTACTATATGCCCATGATCCTAGCACTTGGATAAACTGAGGCAGGAGAATTGCAAGTTTGAACCAAAGCTGGACAACTTCACAAGACTCTGTCTCAAAATAAAAATAAAAATAATAAAAGAAAAGGGCTGGGAATGTAGCTCACTGTGAAGGCCACGGGGCGTTCATTCCCTACTACCACAAAGAAGAAACGCCTCAGTAATTCTCTGCCTAGCCTTTCTATTTGTTTTTGTCAGCCGCATTGGTCAGAAGGAAGCTGGCAGAAGTATTAAGCAAGCTTGCTGCTGTTAGGGCTACCTCAATTTTTTTTTAAATAAAAATGTGAAGGAGTTCAAAACCAGTCATTCTATAGGACAGTATACTTCGATTGCAACCTAAGCCATTATATCATGATTCTGCACCCACTGAAGTTGGACAGGGTGAAAACAGAAAAAAAAATGTAGCAAAAATACTTATTCAGGAATTGATATTCGTTGCTATAGTCAAGCTGCTTTTATGAAAGGCCCTAGAGCACCGGATCCCCTGCTATTCGACTCCCAACCAGCAGGGGGAGCCAAGTCTCTCTCTGTGCCGCGAAGCTCCTGATGGGCAGGTTCACCAACCTCCTCTGTGGATGAAGCCTTCTGGTTTGCTAGATCTCCTGGAGCTCTTAACCTTGAATTTATCCAGTTCAAAGCAAAAAATAGTATCTCATTTGAAACCAACAGTGCCAAAAAATGTGCCTGGCATATATTGTCCTGTATACCCCCCCACCACCACCTCCACACACCTTTTCTGTGCTTTTTATCTCTGTCAAGCAACTTTCTCTTAATTATTTGTTCCCAGCAAAGTGACAGAATTGGGTCATTCCGAATCCTGGATGGCAGATAAAACTGCCGTTGTACAGCAGGAGAAGAGGAAGCCTTTGAATCCCAGGTGCCTTCAATGGAAGAATATTAACATTCAAGGCTGCGCTCGGCCAGATAGTGGCCTCTTTCAGGGAGTGGGTGTTTATTTATAGCTTGCTTTGAAAAGAGTGGTGTCCATTTTTGATCAGAGGAGGGGAAAAAAAAGTTCTTTTTCCAACTCGATGCATTTTCCCTTTACACCCATACTCTTTCCTGTTTTAATATTGATTGCCAGTTAAGGCACACGCGTCAAATGCGCACTGAGGGGACAAAATTATTTAAGATGCCCATAAAGTCTAGGGATAATCTGGTTTATTTAACTCTGCATACTTTAAGTCCTTACAATGTTCAAGTCCTTTTTGGAAGGATTTAAGGACACAAAGATAAGAGTAAAAATTCTGTATTTCACTGTATTTATATTGTGATAACATGATATCTGATGTAATTAGAACCAGAAATGTAGAAATGAAGGCTTACAATGCAGACACAAAACCAGTTATTTTTGTTTGGCAACAGAAATGAAGGATGAACAAGGCTGAATTTGAGCTGGATTTTAAAGGGTAGGGGAGTTGCACCCAATTTATTTTAAAGTCACTTTTCTGTGAAATAGTTCCTGATGCCTCTCGGAGCTCTCCCTCCCTTCCTATGGACTTCCTTTTTGTCCCGTTTTTCCTGAACACATCTTCTACCAAAAGCTTATTTTTGGCAGATATTATTTCTGGTTAGATACGCCTAACCAAACAGTAAGCCCCGCCCCCAAAGGGTCTCCATAGCCTGACATGGGACTGGGTGTTATCTCGGCCAAGAGCAAACATTCATCAGCATTTTCTTAACTATTTGCCCAATCGATTAAAAAAAGAGAGAGAGAACAAAGATTTTAGTTTCATAGTTATTATGACAGGTTGTGGTCCCCAGGAAACACGTAATGACTGCACATTCCAATGAGCAGGTGAGGTTTTAAAATATATTTTACTATGATAATTTTGTGATATTTACAAAAATAGTCTGAACAGTGTGATGAACCCTGGGTACCCGCACCTAACTTCCACAGTTATTAACTGCATGGCGAACCTTGTTTTCTGAGGCAGGAACTCCGGATGCTGAGCAAGCCAAAGACTGAGCTAAACACGTGTATTAACATTCAGTGTCAAGGGCCTGGGGGTTAGCCCAGCGGTGTAAGTGCCTGCTTGGCAAACAGGAGGTTGTGAGTTCAATCCCTGGTACCAAAAAAAAAAAAAAAAACCCTCACAAAAGAACAAAAAAAAAAATTCAATGTCAGATAGTTAAACGAAGAGTCTGCACTTCCAGGAAATGTGATTTTCCTGATTTTAAAAATTATCCCCAATAAAGGGATCATTTCACCTAAAGTACAGGAGTGTCAGCAAAATATATATAAATGCATAAGTGTCACTGGCTGAGGGGTAACTGTATAGTTGTAATTCAAGAAATAGTCACTAACCAAAATAAGACAGTGACTACTAATATAAAGACAGCCCTCCATTCTAGGGGAAATTGTTTTTGTTGTTCTTATTTTCATTTTTTATTTACCGAAGTCTTTTTTATTTCTACTTTTCCCATTCAGAGTTCTTTTCATACTCTATTTTTTATTATCCACTTAAATATGAGCTATCATGTGTTGATTCAGTACCTGTTTGAAAAATGCAGTGGCCACAAATTGGTAAAATAGAACCAACCATCAATTGGTAACTTAAAAATAAATCTTCAAAAATTTTTAGTGGTAATAGACTTGAAATGTATAATGGGGGTAGACAGAATGAATCTGCATTATACTAAATAGAAAGATATTTTTGAGATGTGTGGTGTTAGTCCCAAAATGCCCCCCAAACTGAGACTATTTTTATGTTTTTCATATTGATTTTCATAATTTTTTAAAAAAATTTAGAAGTTTATTTTAAAACAAATAGAAGAAAACAATAAAATGGAACAAAACAAAACAGTGAGGACAATACTGGTTTTCAAAACCAAGACAGAAGGAAATTCCCCATAGTTGCTGTATTGCATATTGTTATTCTCTAAATAGATGTTCAGACTACCGGCTGTAGGCCTGCAAATTCAATCAAGCTGTTTTTTTGTTTCAGTTGCTATCATCTCAGCCTGAGTTTTCCAAATCAGCCAGCTGCTTATTGAGGCAGGGGGTGAGGGAGGTCCTTATCCCTGATACCGCATGCCAGCTGGCTCACAGAGGGCAAGTTGGCGTGTTGGTTTGTTTCTATATTTAACCACTTGTTAAAAACTACTCAAGAACCAGGCATGGTGGTACACAAGTGTCATCTTAGCAGTTGGGAGACTGAAGCAGGAGGATTGTTGTAAGTTTAAGGCCAGCCAGGGCTACAAAGTAAGTTCAAGGCCAGCCTGAACTATATAACAAGACCCTGTTTAAAAAACAAAACAAAAAAAACCTACTGCATAGAAAATCTTTAAAAAAAATACATCCTTTAAATGTAGCTGTGTCTGTAACATAAAAATCAACATATATTTGAAGAGCATACGTTATGTACAAATTTCAATCATTCTCTGGTTTATTTTTGGTATTTCAAAACTTAAGAGTTTTCCCTGACTGATTAAATGAGCAATGTCATAGCTTTGATATCTTGTAAGAATTAAAGTATAAAGAGTTAGATTTTTATTTGGTTATTCCATTTATGCTTCAAACACACACACAAAAAAGCAGAACAACGTGATGAGCAAAACAAAAAGATAGATTGCTTATACCCTGCAGCTCTGCCGGTGACCCTGCATAAAGTCATCCTTCCTTTAGTTTTAATCAGTAGAATGTACTTAGAAAATATGCAAATTTTCCTTTAAAGCAGCACATTTTCAATCTAAATGTTATTTCATAATTCATACTGCAAGTATTTTAAGACCTTTAGAGAAGCTAGTGTGATGGAGCTGTTTGATTAAAGTAAGAAACATTTTGGTGCAAATGCTTCCGTGTTGGAATGCTCCCAGTGGTACAGCTATCTGCTTGACATACAAGAAAACAATTTTGGAGGCCAGGGAGAAGGTAGCGGGTGCAGAGTGTCAGGTGTGGTGCTTTGATCTCCTTTAAAAACCGAAAATATCAGTTAAATGTCATAGTCCTTTAACATCTGCTATGGTTTAGATTAAAATGTTCCCCCAAAGACTCAGGTGTTCAGAGATGGGGATTTTTGAAGGTGACTGGATCATGAGGTGTTGTATTCATCAGCTGATTAAGCCATAGCTCAGTTCATGGCTGAATGTGCATATGGGCAGGGCCTGGTCAAAAGAGGTGGGGCATAAAGGATGTGGCCTGGCGAGGGTTTATTATTGTTCCTGCCTCCTGCCTCCTCCCTTCTCTCTGTTTCCTGTGCTCCTGTGTGTTAAGTAGCTCTATTCCTCTGTGCCTTCCACCATGGTGTTTCTGTCTTGGTGTCAGCCAACCACAGACTGAACCCTTTAAAACCAAAAGCCAAGATCAAACTCTTCTCCTTTAATTTGAGGGCATCAGGTGTATATCTCAGTCACAGAAAAGCGACCATACTGCACCTAATGGTAATTTGAGGGGGGAGGAGATGACTTAAGAATCAGCAAGCCTTCTGTTGCCACTAAAAGTTCAGGAAAATATCAGAGGGGCACTGCTCTAGTCCAGTGTTAGTTTCAAATGAGATACTGTTTCGGGCTTTGCAATAGATTGATTCAAACCCATCCCTAATTCTTGATTTCAAAATTTCAGTGTAGCTAGTAAAAAATATATCTGCAGGCTTCCATCAAAGAGTTCATTAGCAAACCTACTCCTCAGGCATGGCCATGGGACATGGAGTGACTGGGCTCCCCCTGCTGGCAGGGAGGCTGATGGGACCTGCACATCTTACAGTGGGAGAGCCTATGCAATGGGTGCATAGAAATTATCCCTACCATAGATAAGAGCGACAATTTCTCAGTAACTTTTCTATTTTTGCCTTTTCGCGTTTCTCCAACCTCAATGAAAACAGAACTATGATATAATGGCTTAGGATTCAATAGAAGTGAATTTTACCATAGAAAATTATACCTGAACACCAAAAACATTCTACCACAAATGGCAACTCTAATTTATTAAAATATTCCTGTCAGCTTTCTGCCGACAAAAACAGTTGGCAATATCACCAAAAATGCTAAAGAGGGTATTAGAAAGTATCTATTTTAAAGCACCAGAGACCCAGCAGAGCATCCATGGCTTGAGGACCAAATATCCAGAAAAAAGAGAAATGTAGTAACAGGAACCATCTTTCATTCAGTTCTACCTCTCACAGCATTTTCTAAATGAGCAACTTCCAGAAGATGGGCAGTTGAGGAAAATGTCTAACAGTAGAAGAAACTAGAAGACTGAAAAAAAGTGGATGTGAAATCTAGTGGGGAGGAAGAACTCTATTTTCAGCTGGGACCTGAGACGGGTTATGTGCTTGGAGCAGGGGAAGCAGGAGATGGATGCCCTCCAGAGACTCCAGCTGGGCTTGGAAGTGTTAAACCCATGGGTAGGTTAAAATGATTGGTCTCCACTCTACCTGTTTGCTAGAAAGAAAAGCACTAATGAGAACCTTAAATGTTTAAAATTTTTCTTATCCTATTTCTGATAATCGAGAAAAAAATGATCAAGCATAACAGGAAATAGGTGGAATGACTAAAGGCCAAGAGAAAAACCAGAAAATACAAAATGACCCACAGAAGAACTAGATTTTGGGGAGTCCATGGGCCCAGAGTCTAAATTATGTGTGGTTAGTAAGTTCAAGAACTTACCTGATGCAATGGGGAATTTCAGTGAAAGACTAGTAGTGTATGCTTAAAAATTCAAAAAGGATGCTGTATGTGGTGATGCACATCTGTAATCCCAGCACTTGGGAAGCTGAGGCAGACAGATTGCTGTGAGTTCGAGGCCTGCCTGGGCTACAAAGTGAGTTCAAGGCCAGCCTGAACTGCATAGTGAGACCCTTTCTCAAAAAAAAAAAAATCAAAAAGAAGTTCCAGTATTGAAAAATTTAATAACCAAAGTGAAGAACTCAATATGTGGACCAAATAACACTTTGGAAAACTGAAGGGCTACCATTCACCTCTGGGGATGCAAAAGCGCTGAGATGCGATATGCAGGGACCTTTGGGAATTCCAGTGAAGTTTTTTCCTTGAATCTGGTTCTGTGGATGTGTTTTCTTTGTAATAACCCTTCCATGACGCACGTGTGATTTGTGCTCTGTCACGTAGGTTGCTGACTGACAAAACCTGCTCATTCAAACACGTGACAACTGGTCAGGGACATGCTGAATGAGATTCCTGTAACTCACTGTCACGCAACTCACCATAAGCAACATGGCAGGGAGCTTGTTTCCTTTGTTCAAAATGGGTTGAAAATGGGTTAGGCTGTTATGTTGGAGAGGTTGGTGCTGTCTTCCCTTAGCCAGGCTCTAATAGCCTGCTACCGTCTTTTCAATCCTGTGCCACTAGAGACACCAGTGCTACACTTGTGAAATAGCATCCGAACTTCACGTTTCTGAAGCACCGCTTTTCATCTTGCTGTTTTCTGAATCTCCTGGTGCTTTGAGTGGGTGGATTTAAAGCCTGCGTCACCATTTTTGTTCTGACTTCAAGCTGCTAAGCAATCTTGAAACACTAGGTAGAGGGGAAGCACCTATTAATCATGACTCTCATACTCCAGCTGGAAAAAATCAGGCCCCTGCCAGTGTTCCAGGACAATGGTCCCCAAACTTTTTGGCCCTAGGGAGGGACTGGTTTAACTGACGACAATTTTCCTTGGATGAGAGGAGGGGAGATGGTTTGGAAATGATTTGAGCACATTACATTTATTGTGCACTTCATTTCTATTGTTACATCGCAATATATAAAGAAATAATTATGCAACTCACCATAATACAACATCACAGGAAGCCCTGAACTTATTTTCCTGCAGTTAGACAGTCCCATCTGGGGTGACCGGAGTTGGCAACACCCAGAGAGTGTTACTTATGTCCAGTGTGGCACATAATCTCTCATTGGTTGCAGTCATTTCAGAAAACCCTACTTCACGAAGACTGTATGCTGGAAATGCAAGCAGGCTTTTCCTGGCTTTGGGAGCAATGTCAGGATGCTCTGTCTTGTGTGTATAGAGATACGATACTGTCTCATGTATACTTTTGTTTGGGTACCAGGAATCAAACTCAGGGCCTCACACTTGCAGGCAAGTGCTGTGCTGCTGAACTACATCCCCAGCCCTCACACAGTGTCAGGGCTGCTATCATCTGTGACCTCAAGCAGGTGGCCTTCATTTAGCATGACCAAAGTTGATTCACCTGGCCTATTCACAATGGGTTCTACACCCACCTGTCCCCAATTTCAGGGGCTTTTGTGTCCGTGAAGTAATGCTCACACTCTTTAGAACGCTGAGGTGGACGGTCATGCTTCAGGTTGGACAAAGGCCCTAGCTCTCTTTCAAAATCTCTGCTAATATTTGAAACATGTAAAAAAATCTCAGTGTCCACTCGTCACCTCCCTAATTCCATTTTGACTTTCAGTGCAGCCAGTTTATCTACCTGCTTGGACACAGTCATTCTCCCCTGACTCGAAAGACTCAATTCACTGGGCAGGTTTAATATATCACACAAGTAAGCAAATTTTGTGACCCACTTTGTGTCACCCAAAGGTGCTGCCAATGGTGACTGTTTTTCTAAAAGAAATCTCTAGAATGCCTCCTTATAACTAAAAAACTCTGGCCATTGATCTGCCTTTAGAAAGCCGTCTCTGCTGTGTAGAAAAGAACACGTGTGTGATATATGTCCAGCTCCTCACAGAGCAGAGGAAATAGATGTGAATTACAGCTGATCATTTTAGTCACATCCTATAAAATGGTATTAGGTTCAGGTGACATTTTTAGCTATTTAGCATTTCATTATGGATGACACAGTGTGCATACTCACATTCAGAAGTGACCTCTTTGACCCAACAAGAAGCCAGGAAGCTGTCCAGTCAAGACAGCCGCTCTGTCTGTGGAGGCGCTGATACGAAATGACCAATTCAGTTTCACCTGTGTGTAATCATTCAAGGACTTGAACAGCTCTGCTGCTGTGGTTGTTGGTTGGCGACAAAAACGCATGTAGCCTGTCCTTGTGCACATCCTCCTGAAAACTACACTGCACAAAAAGCATTGTTGCTTTTTTGTCAACGTCGGCAGACTTGTCAGTCTGGATTGTGTAACACAGTGACTCAGTCCTAACACTCGTGCTACAGTATCCTCTACTGTGTCATCAGTTCGTCAAGCTATGGCACTAAACCCAAAGGGACATTTGCCACTTTTGCAATTGCAGCTTCCCTTAGAAGCTTACAGCAAACGTCCTTAGCAGCGGGCAGGTTCAACTGTTGGCCAATAACAAAGAGGTTCCTGGCTTTGGCGGTGCTGTGAGTCACTAGGACTGATGCGCTCAGCTCAGTGCAGACACCTTGATGAAGGGGTGACCTTCAGTAACTGTTTCTGTTCTTCCTGTTCATGTTCCTTTTCCTTTTATAAAACTCCAAAGGGCTGTATTTTAATGTAAGGTGCTTCACCTCCAGGTAGCAAAGCAGTTTTGCTGGTTTCATGGTTTTTTGGATAGCTGGCCCTCACGTATCACAGAGTGGGCTTGGAGGATGTGAATCATCTGTAGCAATGACGATTATGTACGTAGATGCATTTTAAATTAAGTGTCCCCTATTTGGCAAGCTATACACTTATTATACACATGCATATTAGGACATATCTTTTATTCATTTGTGTGTTGATGGGTGGCTGGTAGTAACATATAATACACACTCTACATATAATTTTTGCATAAGAATGAATGAATTTTATTGTCTTCACTCTGCGCATACTCCTTCAAAGAAAAATAAATAAATGAAGTAGACCCCTTGTCCTTCAGGAGTTTAAGTGAGTGTGCTCCAAAGTTAGTGGCTTTAAGCAACCCTTCACCACATCCAGTGAGCCTGGGAGTGGGCGCCGCGGCTCTTCCCTGGCCCTGTGGAGCTGAGGATCCTGCCGTGGGCGGCAGGGCAGCTGGAGGGAGGTGGGCAGGACAGGAAGATGCTGAGTACCACAGCCAGGGCAGAAATGAGGTCTGCTGCTTAATATAATCATCTTGGGATACATTTTCCCCACAAAGACTGGAATGAAAGTCATATTATTAGAAGAGACTTGAATTATTCATGTACTAGGGTCACTCTCAGGAGTAAAACTTTTATGACAAATGGTGTTTGACTGTAAAAGCTTTCTGGAAGAAACTTCCAGTGCCAAGGGTGAACTCTCCCCATCCTTCCCCATTCGTGGGAGAGATCCTACCCATTCCTTCCCCAGATGCCTCTGCATCCTGTGGAGCAGAAATGAAACCAGGCCCACCTGTCCTCTCTTTACAGCCAGGTGACCCCATGCATTGGGAAGTACGGACCTGAGGCTTTGTAAGTTACAAGGCCAAATGGGAGGTGGTCACTGCCTTTTTGCACAAAATGAACTATGAAGGAGGCTGCTGCTCATGACAGAGTCTGGAAAGCCCCCCACAAGCTGGTCAGGTAGACACCCGAAGAAGGAGAAAATATTTTTTTGTGGCTGGCTGAAAATAAGGCAGTGGAAGTGATAGGAGAAAAGAGATTGATCGTCCTTGGTGATGGAGAGGTGCTGGGCCAGGCTTGCTGTCTTTCCCCCTCCTTCCTGGGTGTCAGCCAGAGAGAATGAAAACTAAACAAGGGAGAGAGAGAGAGAGAGAGAGAGAGAGAGAGAGAAAGGGGAAAGAGAGACAGAGACAAAGACAGAGAGAGACAAAGAGAGACAGAGAGAGGGGAGAGAGAAAGAGAGCAGAGAGAGAGAGGTGCCCTTTTAGGAAGCTACAAGTCTGGAAAAAAGTTTTAAACAGAGGGACATTAGATTTAAGTACTGAACAAATGGCAGTCCCAGATTATTTATGAACTCAGAAACAAACCCCTACATATGGAAATAAGGCAAAGAAATAAATTATATGCACTTACATATGGACGTTTAATATAAATGTGCAGTACATAATTTGTGTAACGGTCTATATAATATATAACTAACTATACTAAAATAAATTTCCATAACTTGATCCAATTAGAAATCCAAAATGTTCTCGTTATATCTATATACTAAAAAAAAAAGTAAAGCACGTGCCTGAAATCCCAGCTCCTCTTGAAGCAGAGGTAGAACGATTACTTGAGCCCAGTAGTTCAAGACCAGCCTTGGCAACTTGTCTCACACAGCTGTGTCCAAAAAACCAACCAGAAAGAAGCTTAGCAATAAAAACATGGCACTGACCAGCCTGGGTCACTGCACGGTACATTCTAACCTAAGTTTGGCAACCATTAAAACGTGCCAATTCGCAAAATTTCACGGGGTTAATCAATGCCGGGACTGAAATGACAGCGGCTGCACGGTTCACCCACGGGGAAGGGGCGGCATTCGGGGTCAGGCGGGGAGGCCAGTGCGGTTGTGTTTGTCACCTGACGTGGAGTTCGCAAACAGAAGCAACATTTTGCCAGAACGTTTCCGTTCAGAAGGGAAGCCTTCGAGAGCCGAGGCGTTACTGCAGCGTCATACCTCAGCATCCCACTGGATCCACACCCTCTGCCCCTGCAACCTTGAGAAAGTAATCAAACATAAAACACAGAGGACTGGGGGTGCCTCGTGTTCACTGATGTCTCCCCTAAATTCTCCTAGTTCCGGAACACGTTGCCGCAGACTGTACTTGAGACACAAAGGCTGTGACATTTAATCGTGATTAAAAATTAAAGCACGCGTTCGCGCCCTTGCAAATTCGCTTGGTAAAATGAGACCCCGTGAACTCCCATTGAAGACATTTATTGATCGAACGTCATTTAAATAGGGCCGTATTACATATTATATGTGATTGCACAGCGTTATAATGATTATATTACGTGTTATATAAAAACATTCCGTCAGAAGTATATCAGAGAGGGGACTGTCCTCACTGAGCTTCCGTTTGATATTCCCAATTTTCTCCTATTTTCAAGTCTGAGGAAAATAAAGGGCCTCTTACCAGAGATTCCTACAAAACTGGTGTTGGGTCCCTCACATCAAAGCCTGATAAAACCAAAATGATTGCTGTTATTCAAGCAATGGAGGCCCAATATTTTGCTTTTATAAATTTTCTAGATGTCTGTTCAGTGCCCATCTCAGCAGCCCCGGCTGCAGTTCACCTTCTGCCCCGAGGGGCGTGAACACCGTGGCTCCTGTTTCCCGCCGGCCCTGAGCGCCGGACGCGGCCTGCTGTCCGAGACCCGTGAGTAGCGGCTGCATTAGTTCTGTGTTCTGCTCTGTTGTTCCCTCCGTGTCCCTCCTGACCAACGCATCTGAAGGGAAAGACCCCCGTCAGGGCTGTCCAAGAGGGCGGCTGCCTTGGTGAGGATAAACAGTACAGGATTCACAAGCCAGCTGCAAGAGAGTCGCAGGTGCAAGCGGTGAGAGGGACCCCTGGTCTCGGCGTTAGCAGGGTACGGGGGCGCTGTGTTCTTCTAGGGGTCCTTTCCACATTCTTCTTGTCCTGAACAAAGAATTAGACGGGAAACAAAGCAGCGAGGTTTTAGATTTATTAAAGGTTAGATTAAAGGTAGGAAAGAAGTGTGCTGTGCACAGTGAGTGCGTGCCAGCTGGAGGTGGGAAAAGGCACACACCGCAGAGCGCAGATCAGGCCGGTGAACAGGCTCCCAGCAGCCGCGAGGTTAACGGCTGCCGTCTTTTATACTCTCCGTTCTGACGTCAAGTCTGGGTCTTCCTATCAAAAACCTGCTTCATCCCGCGCAGAATCAGAACAGACAGCGCTCTCTTCCGATTGGTGCCAGATGTTCTGCGCATGTCCGGCACCTCCGTGATTGACAGGTCGGGCCCACCAGTCGGGCCACTTTGCTGAATCGCAATCTCCTGCCTCTACAGATAAGATCCTTAGACTTTAGAGTGTTCACCAGGATAAAGAAGTGTCCCGTGAGAGGCATCCCGGATACACATCTGTGATCAAGTGCCTTGGAGCCCTGTTATAGCTGAGCTGGAGTCTGTAGCTGCTTTCCCAAGAGAGACCTCAAGTTACAAAGAAAAAATACAATAGAGGTTCACCCTCAGGAAAGGGTGTGCATTGGATCAACAGAAAATGAGGGTTTACGTGAGCAGCTATGGAAACCAGGAGGTGTAGGAAGCCAGTCTGGCCTCAGGGGCCCAGTCCGCGCGACCACTCTAGGTAGGGACGCATTTCACGCCCCTTCCCAAATCTCCTGCTTTCCTGCTGTTCATACCCTCACTCATGTCCTCCTGGAATGACCTTCACTGTGTCCTCATCCATGCCAGCATCCATTCGTTAAAGGCACTGAAGGCTTTGGAATAACGAATTTAAAACCCAACTTGCCATCTTGTTCAATTTCCAACAGCTAAATAACCTTCCCCTCTATAGGTACAGGGGAAGTTTCCATTATAATAAGATTTTTACCAATCTCTACTGGAAGAAAGCAGGCCCTTAGGAGGCTTTCCAGGTTAGGGTGCAGGGAAACCGTCTTCCAGTCCAGGTGAGACCAACACCCACACAGCCAGGACCTGGGAGTGAGTCCTCTCTGTGTCTGCAGTTAGGGGACCACATCTTTGTGCTAGTCGGCAAAGAGGAGTAATTTAATAATGTTATAATCAAATCTTCCATTGTAAGCATAACATTTTACATTAATTGAATCTTTGAAAGCCAGATTATCTGCCTACTATGGGTTACAGTTTTCCTGTTTGTAAGAAGAAACATGGTTCTCCATAATATTCTTAGTCCTAAGATACTGAATCAGAATTAGAAAGGGACATTTGAGTTGCAGTCTTCTAGTAATTTGGAAACACACAACAACAATGGCTATTTTAATTCACAAATCAAGATGGAAAATGGGTCCTGCTTGAAATGGGTCACGGTGGGAAATTCAGTCTCACTCATTGCTAGACCCGCTTCTTCCCAGTTCCGCCCAGGCTACTCAAAGGTCCAAGAAGTCCAGTGCAGGCCAGGACCCGTATGAAGAGTCTGCTAGTGCTCGCTCTTTGTAGCAGCCCACAGAAGCAGATAGTTGTACTGGGCTATCAACAAGAAGCGTGGGGGTCTTTACCAAGTGTCCGAGTCCCCTTCCCAGGGTGTAGTCTGCATAGGTGCACGAGACAGGGCTTCCTTTCCCAGGGCTCCTGCCACCTCCACACCATGCTGACACTCCATCGAGCCCTCTCTTCCCACCGTCCCACCGACCTTCACCTACCAGGTGGCCCGGAAGGGTCTCTGTCAATGCAGGTCACTCTGTACTGGCACCGTCAGCTATGCAGGTCTTCCTTCCTCACTGCAGTCTCAAATGAGACGCATAGTTTCAAAAATTTTTGTTTCTACCCCAGGGGAACAGGAAACCACTGATCTTCAGGACTTTAATCCTTGGTTGTCACCAGCATTGGAGTTGTGGGGGGAAGGACAAATATTTTTCATTCTTTCTGACTTTCCCAGAGCAAACAAATAAATTGAAAGCAGCAACAGAACCAAAGAAAAATGACAAACATCCCCAACTACATTAATAGCTTAATAAATTGCCCTTCAGTATACGCCTATTTGTGATTTACCTCTAATTTTTATGAGGTGTTTCTGCACTCTGAATAGTTAAATGTCACAATTTATGAAACTCCATTATTGAGTCTTTGAAAAGACTATAAAAGAAACTGTTTTGATTTCATTTTGTGTAAGTACAAATATGTAGCTTTCTGATTTTTTTAGATTGGAGTTATTCCAGAAAACTTTTCTCCCTTTCTCCCCCCTTCTTTCCCTCCCTCCCCGTCCCCCCTCCTTCCTGCGGTTTCCTTTACTCCCCTTCCTTTTCCCCTCCCCCTCCCCACTTCCCCCTCCTCCCCCTTTCTCCACATCCTCAGCTTGTTGTGGTACTAGGGAGCAAAGCCAGCACCTCAGTATACTAGGCAAGTGCCTCACTGCTGAGCTGCACCACCAGCCCCTGGGTTTCAGTCTTCCTTGTGTAATATGCACATTCAACTCACAAACATTTTAACTCACTGTGTTTTTATTTTGAAGGTAGTGAAATACAACAGAACAAGACAGAACAAAGCCAATCAAGGGAATGCAGTGAAATTGGTACAGAACGTCACAACAGGTTACCAGGATAACAGTAATAGGTGCCATAGTCTATCTTGTTATCTTCACAATAGTTGTCCTTTCAATTAGGTATAGCCAAATCAAACCAAATACCAAACATTATAGAACTTATCAAAACAGAATATTGAATAGAGCAATACAATTAATCAGAACAAAGCAAAACAGAGATAACAATATTTGCCTTCAAAGAGATGGTAGAAGGAAATCCCCCCTATTTGCTATGTTGCATATGGTCAACCTCCCAAGAGATGCTCAGACCTCTGCTCCCATTTGCTAATGGGGGGTGGGGGTGGGGATTGGGTGGGATGTTTGATTCTCAGCCCGCACTCCCGTGGACTCATAGCTGCTCACCAGGGAGGTGGGCTGATTGCTTGGTTTCACAGCGCCCTATGTTCCAACAAGGCAAAGATCTCAGGGGATGCTGAGTGGTTCTCCCCCTGGAGAGGCCGCTGCTTGCCGAGCAATTAAACCCACGTTTTGTGCTGAGAGGTACAGTTCCCTGCTACCCTGGATAGGGAGGGAGGTGCAATGGTTGATACACTGAGTCAACTTGAGGAAAGTGTAGAAGTTTAAACTAAGTGACTCAGCAGGGGGCCAGGGTCCCCAGTTTTAAACATCCTGAGCCTGTGCAAGAGGAGGGCAGGGAGACGGTGTGAGTGCTACACCGCCTTAGGGGGTGGTAGCCTGCTTACAATTGAAGGGAGGAAAGGAGGGTTACTCTTCCCCCTTTCACCCTTGCTGTTTTTGCTGTCTTCTGCCGCCTTGAAGAGTCACCCCTGTGCCATGTCAGCCTGCCTTGGAACCAGCTGATTGTGGGCTGAAACCGCCACAAACTGTGAGCTTAATGAACCTCTCCTTCCTTCATGTGGGGTGTCAGGTATTTTGTCTCAGCAAAGTAACTTAAGTAACAAGAAAAGTAACTAAGACAGGGGAAATTCAGGACCTAACATTTCTTCTCCATGATCCCCTCCAAGTCACTGCTTCCCTCCAGGTCTCCTGGCGTGGCCAGGACAGTTTAAACATGTTCAAGAACGCATCAATTATTTTTCTTCCTTCAGAGAAAATCACTTCAGGAAAAGGGTATGAGCGTTGTGTTGAATTAAAAGGATTTTTTTGGTACATTCATTTTCTTTGAAAACCAACATCCTTCAGTTTTCTTGGAAAAACTTAAATCTCTGCAGAGCTGGTGGTGATAAACAGCCCTCAGCCAGACTTGTCTGTATTTGGAGGTATGGATGCAGTTTCCCTTTTTTCATTCTTTGAGGAACTTGAGGATACAGCAAGCAAGCCCAAGAGAATGAATTTCCATCTCACCACTTATAAACATCCGCCCCCAAACAGCACTGCTATGTGTTGGTTGAATAATTCACGCACGGACAGATGGAAGTGCACTTACAGCTGCACACTCCAAGTGTCCTTCTCAGGAGCCCCTTTCTGTAGAATGTTTCCTATTCTTTTCCTTCACAGCTAAGGCAGAACATGGAGGAGTAATGAAAACGGCTTCTCCACCAAACTGCCCCAGCCTGCAGATTATTCAGTCTTCCTTGTGAGGCGCCATGACCCTGGAGTTTTACGGAAGAGTCATTAGAACCCAGACATTGCAGTACTACAAAATAAGCATCCTCTCAACTATGTTCCTGGTTCTGTTTCTCTAAAAAAAAATTTTAAGTATAATTATTGCCTTTCCCTTTCAAAAGAGTGAACTACAAAGTAGAACCAAAGCCACCACCGTGCTCTCCTGCCACTGCCAGCCCAGGCCTCCTGCGGAGGAGCCACAGGGTGCTGGAGCCTGGAATTAAACATCATGCTTGCTTCCCAGGTCTCCAGTTAATTTTCAATGACCTTGTGAAAATGACTTGAAGTGCCTTGGCTTTTACTTGCTTTTAAGGTGAGGTGAATAAAATCAGCCTCCTGCCAAGAAAGCATGGGGGTGAATGGCAAAGGAGGGCCCCTGCAAACCATTGCTAGCAGTGTTTGCAGACCTGCTGGAGGCCGGAGAAGAGCGAGGAGAGCCCAGCTGACCGAAGGGCTGACATGAAATAGGGGAGGACAAACAGCCCAGATGCCAGCCAGGCAGCTTGGGAGTGTCCTGGGTTTAAGGACATGAATAACTCATTTTGGTCTTTAGAAGTGAAACATTAACATTTGCATAATGAGGCATTGTAACAGGAATTCCGAAGAAATATGCTCACTTCTAGTTTAGCTTAAGGTCCTCAAGGGCTCGGAAGCCCTTCTGTCACCCTTCCTTTACCCTGAGGAGCCTCGATGGCATAGGAAACTCATCTCCCAGCAGGGCCGTTCCCCAGGGAGCCGCTGGCCACCTGTCATAGCAGTTCTTCCAGAACTGCTCCATGGCTGTAGCCCTCCTCTGCTGCAGCAAAACCAGTCTGTTCCTCTCCTGAGTGATAGACTTTTGGAGGTCGGAGGTCCCACTTGCTGGAGTTTCTGTCTTCAGGTGACATATTTCCCTTCCATCCCTCCCTGGACCTGGTCCCTGTCACTGGCGAGAGTGTCCTATTAATTCTAGCGAGGACATCAGTCGGCCTTGTGTTTCGGTTTGCAGGTAGGTGCCCCCTTCCCCCAAGAGCCTTCCCCTCCTAGGTGACTGAATTAGCTGGCTTGCTGCGAGGCTGTGGTCAGAAGAGGTGGGTCCCCGGAAGAATAGTCTAAAAGAGTCCATCTCCTCTGGCTCCTCCCTCCTCTCTCTCTGCTTCCCATCTGCTGTGACACGGACAGCTTTGTTCACTCCATCCCTGTGCCCTAGGGTTCTGCCTTGGGGCTGGGGACCAGCTAAGGACTGGGGCTACTGAAGCATGAACCAAAACAAACCTTTTTGCCCTTAAATCGCTGGTGTCATGTAGTGAGTCTCAGCCACAAGAGCAATGACCAAGGCTCGTCAGGCTTATGTCTAACGATAACTGAATCACTGTGGCCAGGCGAATGGAAGGAATGTCGTCCATCTTGGATCAGAAAGGGTTTTTTTTCTTTTTGAGGAAAGGTCTCACTATGTAGCCCAGGCTGGCCTTGAATTCACAGCAATCCTCCTGCTTCAGCCTCCTGAGTGCTGGGATTATAGGCATGTGCCACCACGCCCGGTTTGGGATCAGGAGTTTGAAAAGAAATTAAAATTCTTGAGACCCGTTCTAGACTTTCGAAATTAGACTTTCAGAGGAAGGGTCCCCAAGGCGCACCTTTTTACAGGCTGCAGAGCAGTTCCTACTGAAGGGGTTCACAGTTTGTGTGTTGAAAAACGCTGCAAGCCACGGAGGAGGCTTGGACAGGAGAGCACCAGGGAGCTCTCAGATCTGCACCTCCCAGTCTGCGTCATGCCACAAGACTTTCAGGTTTTGATGCGATTGACTGGCCTGGGTTCAAACCTGAGCCAAACTGCTTGCGGGGATGTGTGACCACAGAGCTCACTAACTCTCTTGTCACATATTCCCTCATGCAGGGGAAGCACAGGGCACCATGGTTACGGATGACTGATCTGAATGGGTTTGTGAGGTCTCTGCCAGCAGCTCTTTCCATCTTGCCCCTCTGCCCACCACTCAGACCGAGCTCTCCCACTGCACAGGGTGGGATCCTGTATCTGTTAGTCAGTGCCCAGGACCTCAGTTCTGCTTCATGTCGCTTCTCGTCTCTGACCTTGCATTGCCAGGACGCTAAACTCTGCGTAGCCAGCTGGACCCTCGCCTTCTCCCTGTCATACCTTCTACCTGGCCCAACATTCAAACACCACCCACCTAGGGGGGCTCCAGTCTCCAAGACCAGAAGGGTTTTTTTTTTTTCTTTTGAGGCAAGATGTCACTATGTAGCCCAGTTTTAGACCAGGTAAAAAAATTCTCCAAAGCTCCAAAAGGCAACACCTTTATTTACCACTTTCCAGGGATAATGTTGAATTCATGGGAAGGAAGTGCTATGTAGGCATCGTAGTAGGTCTTATAAGTAACCTAAAGGCAGTTTATCATATTCAGGACAGTGCGTGTGGACACTAGGCCATTTTATGCCGGGGACAGAGCTCCGCTGCATTGGGAATCTTCAGGCTGTCCTGCAAAAGCGCCCTGCCGACACCCAAGGACCACCGTATTTTCAATTACAGCTTAGTACAAGGAGCATTGTCTTAAAGTGAAAACTAAACTGTATCTTTAAAAAGTGTGGGATCATAGAAAAATTACAGTTGTCCCTTGTTTTCAGCAGAAAACACCTCAGAGAAAGGACCGCAGACTAGAGAGACCCACAAGCTATAGTTAAATAAAGAGGCACAAAGCTCTGGGTGCCATGCTAAATTCTCCATATACTTGTTCCATCATCAACTTTATTTAGGAATTAATGACAAATAAGGATTATATACACGTTCAAGGTGTACAAAGTGATGTTTGGACATGTAAATATATAGTGAAATGATTGCCACAATCAAGTTAGTTAACACATTTATCACCTCACATAGACACCTTGAGTGTGTGTGTGTGTTTGTAGGTGCTGCAAATCCCTAAATTTATTCTCTTTGCAAACTTTAAATATATATATTTTTTATCAACCATAGTCGCTGTGCTGTACATTAGGTCTCTGGAACTTATTTACAATGGCAAAAACTCTTTAACAAAGGCTGCCACCTTGGGAGAGAGGAGAGGGAATGTTGACCTGTAATGTAGCAAGGTCGTGACTCCGCGGACTGAACTAGGGTGAGATCAGAATAGCAGAGCTTAGCGCACGGCACTTACGTAACAGAATACCACACTGTAGAAAGGGACCGTGAATGACATGGCGCCAGCACTCTGCTCTCACGTCATCAGAAAGTGCTTCCCCAAGCAAACAGGCAGGCCCTCAGCATGCTGCCAGATACGTGTGGGAAAGAGGTTTGTACAGCCGCTCTTAGACGAGGACGCTGGGCAAGCACAGTTCTTTCCAGCGCCTAGCTTTCCTGGTATGACATCTACTTTGCTGTAGGCTGCATGTTCTCTTCTTCCTGGTGGTTGGGCTGATGCCAGAGGATGTCACTGGAGTTCTCACCCAAATCGCCCAAGCGTATTTTTCTGTACTTGGTTCCTTACAGTCAAGTAGCATTTTTCTTCCATAGAACTCCAAATTGCCAAATACTATTTTGGGATTTTCTTATCCTGCGTTGTTCCACGTTTTCCCCTCCCTGTGTCTGCTTTGTTGCAACAGCACATACCAGTGTTTGCATCTGGAGAGGAAAGGATAGGATAAACTTTGAAATCCATGCTTTATTTTCCAAATCCATAGCCCTCCAGGGAGGAGAAAATGTACAGGCCAAGGGTAAGTGACTTTATTAGCATGGTGGGCAAAAAATTCCTCACGATGAAAAAGTTCTCCAATAGAGAAAAAGACCTCACACTCTGCTGCCAGGTGGAGTTCCAGAAAGATCAGAAGACCACTTGGGGTCTGTGTTAGTTACTTTTCTCTCACTGCTGAGACAAAACACCCAACACCCAAAGTTAAAGGAGGAAAAGTTCACTGAGCTCACAGTTTATGGAGGTTTCAGTCCGTAACCAGCTGGCTCCAAGGTGGGCTGGCATATGGTAGAGGGGCAACCATTCATGGTGGCAGAAGACAGCAAAAGCAACAAGGGAGAGAGATGAGACTCCTGCTGTCCCTTATAGTGTATGCAGGCTCCTTGCCCTAGGGGTGGGTGTAGCACTCATACCCTTAATCCTGGCCAGAACTGTGCCAAACCAATCAGGGGAGTGATTTACTAATCACACATCCTTAACCCCAGTATCACAAGTTCTAGATTCAGCCACCTCTGAAAAAACCCCATGACCACTTGAGGCTTGAGGGAACATCTAGACACGAGCCATAACAGAGTCCAAGAGCAGAAGGGACTAAGACCTGTGCAGTGTAGGCCGTAGAGACACAGGTTCTGTGGACTCCTTAGACAGGATCATCAGTGATCATACCCAGGTTCCTGCTGAGTAACATACGTGTGAAAATCAGGTTTGGACCAGTGTACATGATAAATTCACAGGGCTGGTGTGGAATTATGAGGGCAATTGAAATGATTCGATCTTGCTGACCAAAATTTGGCCTGTGGCCAGTGACCACATTACATGGGTTAATAATAGGTGTCTTATCTAGCGTAAACAGATTACTAAAGTCCAAGAGCTCCCGAAACCTGAACGTCATGTAAGCCACCAAGCACCATCATTAACTCACATGCTGGAATGGAAGGCATCCTTCCTTGGCACTGGGTAACAAATACCCATGAATTACAGAAGAAGGGCTCTACTTTCACTCAAAGATTGCAGAGGTTTCAGTCCATAGTTGGCCAGGTCCAAGGCAGGACAGCATGGCAGAGGGGTATGGCAGGAGAACAGCTGCTCACGACGTGTCATTCAAGAAGTAGAATCCAGGGAGCGGTGAGGAAGGGATACAGACCCTTCCAGGTCTCCCCCACAGTAGCCCGCTTCCTTCAAGCAGAACCTACCTTCTACCAGCAAGTGAGCTACATCACCCCATAAACCTGCCAGCTTCCCAAATGCCCGCCTTTGAGCACAGGAGGCTTTGGGGGAAGCGCTAGATAGAAACTGTGATGGAAGGAGGAAAAGCCTTGACACGACTTGGGTTAGCTACTTAAAGGAGTTCCAGGATGAGACTTAAAGAAGAGAGTAAGTTGAGTTTTAGAGATTTTCAGAAGATTCCTGTACACCTGACTTTGTGGGCTGTTCCCTCCATCAGGAAGGTATTGAGGGTAATATGGGCTTCAACCATGAAAATCCTGGTGCTACTAACTAGCTACGTGATCTCAAGGGCGATACTTAGCATTTCAAGCCTCAAGTTCTTCATCTATTCAGGGGGAACAATGGGAATACAAATATTCCTTGTTTAATGACCTACCTGTTTAATAATTGGTCTTGAACTTCAGATCCATTTTTTGCATGGTTTTTTGCATCTTGTTTATAGAACTTCAGTGCCTTTTTTTTTTTTGCACAGTACAACTGGTTTATGCAGTACTGTAACTTTTGCTGATTGCCCTGTGCAATACAGTACTGGAGTTTTATGTTCTTTAAACAGTACAATACTGCGTGTAAGAGTTATGCAAATAAAAGCAAAGTCACCAAGTTGGACTTCCTTTGACAATTTCCTTCTTTTGAATATTGTAACGTACGTTCTATATACAATTCCTTGATTAGAGACCAATCCTTTTAATGAACTCTTCACAATGATTATAATTAGGTCATTAAATGAGCAATGTCTATATTTCCTTAAAGTGTTGCTGGATTAATTGGGACCAGTTAGGTCAAAGACCTAGAACAATGCTTGGCTCCTAAGAAGCAGGCTCTCAATGTGTAATAATCAATAATCCTGATACCTTTTCCTCATAGAGAATTGGTGTCATAACAATTGGTGCACTTTCCTTGTATCAATATTCAAGAAGTTGCTAATAGA
>PVJX010012500.1:0-50205 GCA_004027295.1 Dolichotis patagonum
CATAACACAATAGTATTAAGCCATACATAGAGTGAAAGAATTACAGGGCTTTCTGAACCGAATAACAGAAAATGATCAATGGGTACTATAATATCTCATTTTTGATAAAAAAGAAAAAAAATTGTTTGAACTATCACACATATTCAGAAGTCCTACCATGCTTTTTTTGTTCTACTACCATTGGTTCTATCTACCACACCGTGTCTCATTGGAACTTGAACATGCGTGATAGTTCAGGAGACGCTCTTGCTTCTGGTTTCCCCACCCTGGGGTGGCGCAGCTCCCCAGACCACAGTCACTTAGCAGGGCGGCAGGCTGCTTACTAGGGAAAGTTTCTAAAGGGGCTGCTTCACAGTGCAACTGACTGCCCGTGAAAGCAAGCCCTCCTTTAGTGCAGGGAGGCTGTGCCCCCCAGGACACTGTGCCCCCCAGGACACTGTGTCCCCCAGGATGCCTGGCAAGGTGCTGGAGGCACATTGGCAGTTCAGAAATTGTCTATTGGACTTGGGCTGCATGCACAACCCCAAGGCATTCAGAAGCCAGAGGATGGCTCGGGGCTCCAGGGAAGCTCCTGCTGGGACCCAGTCATTGCGCTGGACACTAAACTGTCCCCATCTGAAAGTCTTCATGCCCAGCCTTGGGCTTATTGACATATTGCTAATCTTTGTATTAGTTAAATCATAAACCTACTTCGTAGAAGGGCATGGGTGTAGTTTTTTGGGTGGAAGAAACTGAAATTTTTTGGAATGGTTTGGATTTGGGTGTCAGAGAGATCTGGGCTGCAGTAGTAGTGGTATGATGAGAGAAAGAGAGATAGAGAGACAGACAGAAGGAGGTGAGAGTGGAGAATCACCCAGGCAGGTGCTTCAGGCCAACCTGAGGTATGTACTACTTTGGCTGCTGGGGAGCCCGAAGATCCACATGGGCCTTGGAACAGAAGCAGACTTGACGAGGGTCAAGCCAGAAACAAAGGTACAGGTGTTAGAGCAACTCTGTGGCATAGGTTTATGGTCCCAGTCTGAGCTCTTCGCCGTGACAGCTTCCTCATCGCTCTCATGGCTGAGTGACCCAGTGTCATTCTGTGTGATGTTTTCCCATTTTTACACACTTTCTACACTGAGTACAACTCCCAGATCCGTGTCACCAGCCTGAATTTCTTCTTTCAACTGCAGGACTCTGAGTCCAGCTGCATCTTTACTGTTCATTGCTTGGATGTCCAAGAGCTCTTCAAGGCTGGACACCCATGCCTTGCTCATTTGCCTCAGAAAATCACGATTCCACACTTCCGGTTGGCCAGCGGGGACCCTCCAGGTCAACTTTTGTTTGCTATGTTGTTGCAGGCTCAGGTTACTGGCAGGTCTGGTGCCTCCGCCTTCAGAGTGACCCCAAATCTGACCACGTGGGAAACCGCTGCCCTGTTCCCAGCCTGTCCTGTCTGCGTCCTCTCAGATGCTCCCCCGGGGGGCGATTTCTGTCCTTGCTCTGCTGCACGGAAGGAATTCCGTGACTTGTCTTGGCCGATGTCTCTTCCATAGCTGGCGTCGTTCCAGGCGGAAGCTGCTTTGCCAGCCTGGGCCTTTCAGAAATGACAGTGTGGGTCAGAGGCAGTTACTCCATAAGGCGGCTGCACCTTGGGGAGGAACAAAGTTCTGTTTTCGAAGCCACTGAGACAGTGGCACCTTTCTGTTGCTAAGGCACTGTGACCGACCTGGACTGTCGAGTCTCGGCTCATCACCAACCCCACCCAGTCCGAGAGGCCTCTGTCTCAATGCAGAGGACGCAGAGGCCTCCCCGCTCCCCCGCTCCCCCGCTTCCCCGCTTCCCCGCTTCCCCGCTTCCCCGCTTCCCAGCCGCTGACTTTTAAGGCACAGCTGAAGCAATCCTTTAAAAGTACAAACTGGTAAATACAAGATAAAGTAGGGTTTACAGGGCTGCCCAGACCCCTGCTTACCAGCTCATATTTTTAAAGGATCACTAAGTATGACTGAGGTATTCTACATTAATACAACGTTTTGACTCTCAGTGTGTGTTTTTCCACTATGACCCCTCACAATACCCACTCAGGAAATATTTGAAATGAGTAGAATTTACTTTAAGAACATTTTAAATTTATAAAAATTAAAGAGATCATCCAAAAATCTGCTCTTGCTCCTTCACCTTTATATTTAATTTTGTCACAATTCATAAACAATATCATACATTTATACTATCAAATGAATGGTTCGCCTCAATTTTTGTGTTACAGATTATTTGGAAAAAAATAAAAAATATGAACTAGATCATCCTGTCTCTCACTCAAAACCTTTCAACACCCTCCCTGGGGGTCAGAGTAAAGACCGTCCTTACACCTAGCTCTGGACTGCAGGGCCTCTCCGTTGCACCGGGCCTGCACCGCGAGCTGCAGACCTCCTCTCTGGGCCCTGACGCCTCCTGGGGCCGCACACAGCTCTGTGCGGTCCCCAGACACACGGAGGACACGGGCAGCCGCGCCTCCACCTGTGCTGGGCCCCGGCTCCTCCCTCCTGAGCCCCTTCCCCGCCTGTGTCTCACCGCCACCCCCAGCTCTGCCTCTGCTGCTTCCGCCGGACCTCCTGTGCTACCGGCTCACCTGCGTTTCCATCGTCTCCTCCGCCCAGAGTCCGAGCTTCTTGGACCAAAGCAAGTTCTGCACACAGCTCTGATTCCGCACCCGAACCTGCAGCTGGCCCGTGGGCCCATATTATTCGCTGAATGAATGAGAGAGAACTTTCCACACCAGAAAATGTAAATAAGACATGAAGGGCCGACAGAGGACGTGCCCCTTTTAAACAGCAAATCAGCAGTGGGGAGACAGATGCTCGCAGACAGACGTGTCTCACATTTCAAGGCCACATCAGTGATGCCGTGATATTTGTGGCATCTGTGATATATTAAGATTCTCTCTGAGTCCAGCTGGCATTCTGTACAGTTGCCATAAACTTACCCAAATCTCACTTAAAATAAAGTTCCTTTAAAAAACTGGCCCTGTTTTTCTGATAACAATTTTAAAAAGTCAACTTAGAAAAAGCCATAGTCAACAACTGCCATATTTTATGTTTCTGGAGCATTTTATAATTTTCAAAAATCTTGTGCACTCTGGCTCCTCGCGGCTTCGCCAAGGAGTCGTGTTTGTCCCCTTTCACACAAGGGAGGCCAGGAAAGTGAGGGGATGCGGTCCCCACGACTGTAATAGAAAGGAGCATCAGAGACACAGCTCTCACCCGGCCCCCATGCCAGGACCAGCGATCGCTTTTCCTCCCAACTTTCTCACATGATATAAGGTAGCATGAAATAAAATCATGGCAAAACCCCTTTGCAAATGGTAACACTTCTGACAAGTGCCCTTATGATTTTATTACCACTGTTACTCACATTCACCGCTTATTTTGAAAACTATGAACTCCTGTGGGAGTGAAGAGTTTGGACAAAAACGTCTCCCAGGGTCTTTTTCAGCCTCAGTGGCCAACAACTTCTCTTCTTTTAAGACCCATGGGCATTACTCCCTGGGCTGAGCAAGGCAAGGCTGTCAGCAGGGAGAGGCAAGCAAGAGAAAGCTCAGTGCCCTGGAAGAAGGTGGTATTTCCAAACAGGGGACGGCGGCCAATGCAGACGCTGAGCTCAAGGGTCCCGAGTGCCGCAGCTGTAACGGGAGCTGCTCTTGCGTCAAGGCATCTGTGAGAGCAAATAACAACTGCGGACGGTGCTCAGGTGGGCGGAAAGGGCCGAGCCCAGGGGTCCAGCAGGACTGGCAGGTAGGCTCACCGCGCCGGAGGGGTAGCAGCAAGCACGTTCCGCATCCATGAGCTCACTGCCTACCAGGTGTCAGCTGTGAGCCGAGCATTGTCCTCTGAGACAGTCATTCCTGTCTCCGTCTGGTTGGGAATGAAGCAAGGAAGACAATGGGCCATGACGTGGACATTCATCTTCTGCCTCAAATGTTAGTCAGGCGGAGCGACACGAGCGGACAGCAAGGGTCCGTCCTATATCGGAGTGCCAGGGTGTCTGTTTCCAAGCACTGCCCTCTGTGTCAGAGAGGACAGAGGTGCCTGGGCTCGCAGTTCTGGGGCTAAAAGCCCCAAACCCAGGCCCGGCAGGGTTGGCTTCTTCCGAGGGCACTGGGGGAAGATCTGCTCCGGGTCTGCCTCCCTCGCTCTGGGATGGACGTGCCTCTTCACACTGCCCGTGATCTCTGTGTGCTCAGGGCCCAAACCTCCCCAGCAGGACAGGATAGCAGTGCTGTTGGCTGACTGCCAACCCAAATGGGTTGGTGATTGTTACACAGACCCTACCTCCAGATAAAGCCCCATTCTGAAGCACTGGGGATCTCAGCATGTGAATTTTGGGTGCACAAAATTTATCCCATGGCTCACATAAGCTCCGTAACCAACCCAGACTGCAGGGGACAGTGAGACACTTAGTCAAGTCAGTCAGAATGTAGTGGCAGCTGTGCCGGGCCGCAGAGACTAAGTGCACCCAGAGGCGGCTCAGAGAGCCCACCCTGGACACAGCTTACACTTGTGCTGCTGTCTCGGTATGTGGGCTCATGAGTGACCAGGACCTTGGCTGGGTGCTAGGCACGGAAATGTGAATAAGAGGTGACCATGACCATCTAGAGAAAGATGGCGGCAGTATCGAAGCCAAGGCTGAGGCTCCTGGGTGCCGCTCCTGGAGGTGACCGTGAGCTTCATGAATGGAGGAGGCTTCCTTGCATGAGTGGAGGAGGCTTCCTTGCATGAGTGGAGGAGGCTTCCATTCTCTGCGTTGGTCATGAGCAACCAGGAGGCCCCGGGAAGATCAGATGCTGCTGCAGAGCCCAAGGGCCGAGCTCCCTCTCCCTTGCCTGCTCCTTTAGGCTCAAGCACTGGATGCACGAGGCCCATGCACCTGTGTTACTCAGAGTCTGCTGATCTGGTGGGACTCTAACGTAAAATATTCTGCAGTAGCTTCTAGACCAGCATTTGAACCCTGGCAACTTTAGCATCGCTGGGCAGACACAAAGTCAGCCCTGACTGCCTGTCCTCACACCAGGACAGGGTGTGTGCACCTGCCTTGTACCATCACGCCTGCAGCTGAGCTCTGGGTTCCTCCGGGCTGGGTCACACATAGCCTGGGAGTTGGTGAACTGATACGTGAAGCCCTCAAGCACATGCAGCCCATCGGCTCCATCTGCTCTGTGGAGATGTCAGGCAGACGAGGACGCAAGCTCAGGTGTGTCCCCCTTGCAAGAGCTGAGGGCAAAGGGGTGACGCCACCAAGGGAGGCTGCCCTCAGCCATCATGAAGGGCTGGGTTTCCCACTAGGACAGCTCCTGCACTCTCCGCGTGGTCCCTCGCAGGAGTCCTGTCCCTGCCCAAGTCCTTTCTTACTCCCCATTGGTGCTGGGACTGTTTCCGGGGAAAATCCCTCGCACCCGGCCTGCTTCCTCAGAGCCAGTGCGACCTGGGACAAAACTGACTTTTGTCTTCTGCATTGGAGTGTCAAGCTCTGAAGAGAGGCCCTGCTCCGCACAGCTTGCAGAATCACACGGGATCCAAACGGTGCCAGCCCAGGAGCTACTCAGTGACTGCAGAAGGCGGGAGGGAGGAGGGAGGAGGGAGGGAAAGGAGGAAGAAAGGGAGGGAGGAGGGAAGGGAAAGGAGAAGGGAGGGAGGGAGGAAGCCAGGCAGGAGGAAGAGTCTCATGCCTCCCAAGCCTCCTCCTCTCCTTTCCCTCCCACAACCTCCTTGGGGGCGTGGCACCCCCTGGACCTCAGCAGCAGTGATTGCTAAGGCTTAGCAGCTGCTCAGATGCACCCCGACCATCCCAAGGGCTTCCCAGTAAATCCTCAGAGCCACCTGAGGCCATTCTACTGTTATCAAAAAAATCCTCAAGGCACAGGGAGATAGATGTCGGCTCTGCAGAGGTTAAGGACCTCGGAATGTGGCCAGGCCTCAACTTCAGCTGGAGCCAGGTTAATGTTCTTTCAGTTACACTCTTTCCCTCTCCCTTTGTCCCCTCCTCTCCCCTCCCCTCCCTCCCTCCCTCTTGTCTCCGATCCCTCCACCTCCCCCCGCCTCCTCTTCCCTTTCCAGTCCCTCTCACTCTCTCCTGCACTCTCTCCCTCGCACTTAGTTCTTGTCCCTTTCTTCCTTGAAGCTAGGGAAGCGTAGCCTCCTTCCTCTGTGCAGTTTCCCAGGGCTGCAAAGGTCTGAAAACCCAAACACAGAGACTCCTCGGTGGGCATCAGGCTACGCCTCCCCACTGGGCACGGCCTGCACCACCAAGGCCGGGCTGTGGGTGGTCGCCTCCCCCGTGCCCATGTAGGTTGCCCTGCGTGCAGAGGAGCCTGGGGAGCTTTATTCTTTCATCCTTGCCACATTGTTTGGCCTTTTGTCACAATACTATTTTTTAACCTATATTCATTCCTGTTCCATGTGCTATAGGGATAAGCGACACGTGCCTAATAGAACAAAATTTCAAGTTTTTACCTTTTTTCCCACGATGCCTAAACCAGAGCCAAGCATGGAGGACCAATGCTAAGTAAGTTAAGAAAGTTATCCTGTGACTCATGAGGGCATTTCTATCAGCCGAGCTCATAAGCTATTGGAAAATAAGCGCGTTTTACGTTTATTAGTGTGCTGGTGGTGCCCAGGGTGGCATTCAGCACAGGGAGTAGGTGCGTGTGCGCAGCAGACAGGCAGCGTGTCTATGCTGACACCCACTCCTGCTCTACCCTGCCACGGGAATGGCCTGAGGGCTCCCATTTCCTCCGCAGACCAGAGTCAGCCTTGCACCTCCCTCACCTGGCCCATCTTACTTTTCCAGCAGTCTATTTTTCCGTGAATCTTCCTCACACATCAGACAAGCATGACAACTATTTACTTGTGCTGACATTATCCCTTCTGCCTAGAATAGGCATCTCCCCTGCTTCCTCACCTAGATAACTCTTATTTATCCTTCAAAACCTTGTTCAGAGACCACTTATGCCATGAAGTACTTATCCACAGCCCTAGAGACAGTAATTTCACTCTGCGTGGCTGTAATTCTTGCTACACCATGTTGTGACTGCACATAGTTTAGTGCAATTTATCTTAGAAAGAAACATTAATTTCTGTGTCCTCAGTATCTGAACCAGGATGTGGCGTGAGCTACACTCCCACAAAGTCTTTTTGAGTGATTACATCACTCCGAGAGCCTTTCAAAAGAACCAGACTAGAAAGGCCAGGTGTGGGGCTCCCTAGTACTCCGTCATCAGAGCCCCTGGGGACTCTGGCCACGTCGCCACCTGACTTGTCAAGCTACTGTGGCTGACAGTCAAGCCTGAGATGCAGCAGACACACTGAGCAGGCTTTAAATTTAAAAATACTCAGGCAGTGAACACTCACAAGCCCTGTGTTCTACTGCGCTAGGCCGTCAGGGCTGAAATGGATTCTACTGTCAACCTAAAAACTCCTTTTGAGAATAGATTTTTATAGTCTCTTCTTAAATAGTTGTTTTTCTTGATAATTGAATTGTTCTCACTACTTGCACAAAATTGGAAAATGCTATAATCTATAAAGAAGATGATAAAAATAAAATATACAATTTTACATTCTTTAGAATAACCATTATGAACATTTTGATGAAATGTAGTCTGGTCTTTTTCCTATTAGTATATTGTATTGAGAATTAGTGATAAAACACAATGAAAAGCTTTGCTATTTCTATTCTTTTGACTTCATAATATATTTTGGACTGTTTTCTGCACCATTAAATACCACTTGAGATGTGATTTTTATGATGAAATTCTCTCCACTATGTCTATTCGGCTGTGTTCCCTCCCCAGCACGGCCCTTTACCTCCATGCAGAGCTGCAATGCCTGTGCGCAAACGTAAAGCTTTCTACATGCGAACTCGTGAGACGGTGCCAGTCACGGCTCCAGGGCAGCAGCTTCGCCTCCTAGAGGCTCTGGGGCTGAGGCCCAGAACACGTTCATCTCAAAGCAGCTTGCTGGGGTCTGAGCAGGGAGCTGGGTGGCTCAGGTCCCCCGTTCCCTGACCTGTCCGGCTGCCGGGCAGCCTCAGAGGATGGGGCTGTGTGAGTCGATATAGGGGGACCCTTGTCCTGACAGGAAGGACCGTGTAGTCACGTGTGCTGTCATCATCCTTCAGAATCACCGAGTCCTGGCTGCATTCAGGATGAAGAAGAAATCTGGGGCCCAAGGAGAATCGAGACAAGGAACAGAAGGAGCCCTGTGAGGCGGCACAGGCAGCTGAGGGCTCTGAGACCCAGAACAGCATCACACCCAGCAGAAGCCGAGAGGGGGCCATGACCTGGGCCTGGGCCAGGGACAGTCTGCCCATGCAGGGTGTGACACAGAGCTGCTGGCCCAAGTCCCCTCTGCACCTGGTCTGGCCCTGGTTGGCAAGGGTGACTACTCCATGGTGCATGCCTCCACTGTCGGGCAGCGTGCGTTCTCTCAGATGGAAAGATGAGAAAGGCTTGGTAAAACTCTCAGAACACTGTCAGAGCTCGGGGTGTGTGGTCTGAGGTGCTCACCTCAAGAATAATGGAAGAAAAGGAAGGAAGAGAAAACTGGAAGTGCACTGTGTTGGTTTGTTCTGAGTCAGAGGCTCGAGTGCAGGATATGGGTGGGAAGAATCTCAGGAAAGTCCCCAGAGATGGCAGGGAACCAGCGCTGGGCAGAGAAGGCATTGACCACCATAGGGGTCTGCCATGAGCAACTCTGCAAACTGGACTTGAATTTAGGTGAGGTTGCTGGCTCACTTCCAAGCAATGGTAGATAATTGGGTGCGGCCTGACCCCAGGCCCATGTGGCCTTGAGGAGGGTGCTGTGATCCAGCAGTCTGGCAGCATCAGAGATGAGGCTGGTGCCCCAAGGAGGGGGTCTGTAGTAAGAGGACATCCCCGGTTTTAGGAAAGAACTGTTGTTGATCAAGTGCTCCTGACACAAAGGTGTGCAGAACTCTCAGGAGTTCCCCGGGCTGGGCTCAGCTCTGAGTGACAAACGTCAGCCCACTCAGTCCTTAAAACAGCCCTGCAGAGCTCTGACTGATGGTTATCCCATTAGCTGACATCCCAGGCTAGTAAGAAATAACTCGTTCTTTCATTGGTCACGACATAAATTCTGCTAAAGGAAATGCCTTAGTTTTCCGTTTTCCCGCCCCCTAACATTCGCTTAGCATTTCCCCCTAATATCTACTTCCTACTTCGTTTCTGAATTAGTCTGGATTTTGATCTTGTTCTTATCTCCTTGCTCTAACCCTATTTTTGCTGTTTGCACTTGTTGAAGAATCAGGTTCCCAGGTCACTTGCTGTTATGGTTGTGCCTGGATGTCCCTCCAAAGCTTTGTGTGCTCCTAGGCGGGGCTTTTCAGATCTTGCTGGGTCTCAGGCATGTGATAGTGAGATTAAGGGTGTGTGGTAGTGAATTTGTCCACTGACTGGAATTACCATGGAACTAGCATGGTTCTGGGTGTGGCTGAATGGGTGTACTGAAGTCCCATCTTGCATGTGGGTGTCACTACCCAAAAGTCTTGTAGCCTGGTTGGGATAAAAGGGAAAGAGAGGCTCCTGCTGCTGCTGCTGCTCCCTGCCTACCCTGCCAGGGACTGTTCCTTCTCTGCCCTGCTGCCCTGCCTCGGGGCCAGTCAGCTGTGGGCTGAAACCTCTCAAACTGTGGGCCAAGGAAACCTTTGCTCCTTTGACTTGTGGGTGGCAGGTATTTTGTCTCAGTAACAGAAAAGTAACTAAGACACCTGTCATAACAAAGCTTCCATGTGTGCTGGCCCACCTGGACCCTATCGCCACCTCCTGTGCTTCTCTGAGACTGACACAGCCCAGAGCTGCCCCCTCCTAGCTCCAGCTCACTCAGCTGCCGATTCCCCTGCAGGGCAGGAGTAGAATTTATTTGTGTCTGTAGTCACTACTCTGCAGTATTGGCTGGCGCAGAGCAAGGAACCATAGGAACTTGTGAACTTTGAAAGGCATGGGGAGGGATGGGAGTGAATTAAGACGTTCAGACGGGAAAGCTTAAATATCATATGGTTTCTCAGCGTAAATACCTTAAAGAGCAAAATAAAAGGTGGACTGTGGGAAACAGGAAAGGATACCAAGAGATGGAGGGAAGGGGTGGTGGGGAGGGGTGTGAAAAGAACGCAGACGTGTTACATGCCTGTGCTGGCTCCCTGCGAAGAAGGCCATCGGCACGGACCAGGAGCACGAGCTGACACAAAAGGAAGGAGAGAGCTCAGTTAGCTCTGAGCACTGCCCCTTGCTAAGTGTGATGTCTCATGAGTCGGGCCAGAGGGGTGAAACCCAAATGTATTTTGCTTGTTCATTTATGAAACAACTATTCCCCAAGTGCCTACTGTAAGTCAGATTCTGTAACGGTTTCTGCCAGTGATGGACGAGACTTACCCCTGAGTCTGAGGGAAGTCTACCTTCCAGCAGAGAGCTTGGCTGGGGACACAGCTGGTTCCGTTTCTCTCCTGTTTCTGCCCAGTCCCTCACGAGTCATCTGTGCCTGCATTTTCCGCCCTTCCTCAATCATCTCATCCCCAACCCACCCCAAATAGTGCCCAATCATTCTATAGAAAGAGAAGCTTCACCTTCTTGATTATTTTTCAGCAACTAAATATGCAGAAGGGTTTGGGAGCCAGCCAAACTCTTTGCCAGCAAGAGAGGGGACGTGAAAAAACGTTAAAGAGTTGTGGTATTTTCTCATCAAGGAGAAGCTGAGGCGAATCCTCCAGCCCCATGTCCTTGGCTGCTTCATGAAGTGGCCATGTTGAAGTCACACAGCCGGACAGGGCAGGAGCGGCACCTCCGGCAGAGCCAGCTCGCAGGCTAAGCGCCTCCTGCGTCCTCCAGGAGAAAGCGCGTTTCCCTGCCCCACCCCGTCCTCTGGGAAATTAGCCTTTTGCTGTCTTCCCTTGTTCTCTAGAGCAAAACATGTCCTTCAATCCTAAGAATTAACTGGGGGAAAACTAAAAAGACTTGCATCATAGACCTTCTCCTGGTGACTTCCCTGTAGACAGACAGAGCCCAATAAACCCACTGAGCTGCGGGAACAGTGGCCCGTGTGCGGGAAAGCAGACACCCAGAGCTGTGAATGCCCAGAGAGCAGAGCTACCCTGCCGTGCCCCCCGATGTGCCTGCCACACCTCTCTGGTCAGCCTGGCTCTGCAACTCCAGGACCAGCCCTGGCCTCCATCTTCCTCTTCGCTCACTTGCCGAGTGGACTTTCTCCTTCCCCCAAGCCCATCCTCTATCTGCTGCTCTTCCCTGGTGGCCTGCACAAATGTGGGTTCCTAGATACATTTTACCTGTTTGTGGCTGCTCTTGGGCCCTTTGCATTTAGCTGCCATCCTGTCTGGCACAGATAGTGCAAGACAGGGCTGGTTCCACCATCAGAACCAGCTGACAGATCCCAGGGCCACAGCAAAGCGGGAAGATGGCCTTGGAGCTGGGGCGGCTGGGATTTCTCCCTTTTACCCTTTTTCTTTCCTTTAATTGAGGTCGAGTCCATATAGCACAAACCATGTAAAACGACCCATTCACAGGCGCTGGATATTTCACAATGCCCTGACGCCACCCAGCCTGTCTACTAAGCAAAGCCAGTAGCTACAAAGATTCGCTTCTGCTTCCCTCTCCCGGTGGGTGATTCAGCCCCAGACCACCACAGAGCTGCTCGCTGGCTCTGGAAAACCCTACCTTAGCTATTTCATTTAAATGTCGTGTATGTTCCAGCTTCTTTGCTTAGCATGTCTTTGAGAATCACACACGTACATTTTAAGATGTACTAGTGCTTGGGTTAGCTCAGTAGTATTCACGCATAGATAGATATAGAGGTAGGCAGAGATGTCATATAACTGCAATCCATACACCACAGCTTATTCATCCATTGGTGGTTGCTTCTATCGAATGGCCACTCTGAAACATGCTGCTATGACCACATACATTTGTTTTTAATGCTTTCGGGTAGAATTCCTAGGAGTGGGATTCCTGGGTTGTATAATAATCCCATGCTTAGCCAGGTGTGGTAGCGCCCACCTGGAATCCAGCATTCGGGAGGCTGATTCAGGAGGACCGCTGCCAGTCAAGGCCAGCCTGGATTACATAGTGAGTTCCAGTCCGGCCTGAACTACGCGGTGAGACCCTATCTCAGAAGACAAAATAACAAAAAAATTTCCATGTTTAATTTTTGGAGGGTGACATTGCTACTCTCACGAGCAACATCCAAGAGTTCCAATTTCTGCAGATTCTTGCCAACACTCTTAAATCTTCGCTATGAAATATTATAGCTCTCCGCGAGGGTGTGCAGTGGTACCTTTCTCCTTCCTTATCATTTTTCCTGCGCACTTGCCTTCTCATTGGGAAGGGCTCTCCCTTCCTGAAGTTCTCCCCTCCAGCCAATGCCTTCTCTAGGAAAGCTGTGGCCCTTGGCGCTCCTGGCCGGCCTTTGCATCTGGCGAAGGAAGCCACAGGAGGAAAAAGGGGTTCCAGCCTGGCCGGCCACAGCTTTGCAGCTGGGTGATTCAGGAAGCCACTTCATCTTCTGGGGCCTCTGTTTCTTTGTTTTTTCTGTGTGGGGTTTTCTGTGTGGGGTTCACCCTTCTTTACAGGGGTTTTGGGGCTCACTCCCTACCAGACACATCCTGCTGGTGTAGTTCTGTTGTACTGCCAGGTGGGAAGTGGGCTGCTGAGACATCCACTCATGGGCTTCCCAGGAGCCCGCGTGCATGGAGGACAGCATCCACAGGATGCACTTGGTCCTTGGTGCCCCTGGGCACGGGGCACCCCGCTCCAACTGCCCATATCCGGTTCTGTTGTAGAGATTGGGACTTCGGGGACTTGCATTTCTAAATTCTCTATTGCCCACTTCCTTTCTCTTCTTTGAACAGAATGCTGCTCTTCTTATGCAAAATATTTCTGTGTGTCATTGTGAGGCATTTGGAAGAGGACAGAGGTTTGGAATTTGTGTCCCAAGCTGATCAGGAGAAATCTCTGTTGTTCCCTGCAGCGTCCACTGACCAGGACTCTGGCTCATGCCACGCTTCATCTGTTTTTAAACGTTTAGAAGATCAGAGCACAGTGAAGGGGCGGGTAAGCAGATAGTGACTTTGCTAAGTCTTGCTGTGTCTGGTCTTAGTGCCACCCCTCTGCGGTGATGGCAGGCTTGTTCTGCATTCTTAGGAGAGGCACAGGGGTGAGGTGCTTGTAATGCCCTCGTGAGCTCAGGTCCTCCTTTCACTCCCATTCTAAGGACTGGCAATAAGGACATGTGACACGAGTGTGTCCTCCAGTTGTGGGGCGAGACCGCACCCCATGCACACATACAACAAATTCATAAATACACTATATTTTTGGCCCCTGTGGCCCATCTGAAGTTGAGATGCCTGCACCAACACTCACTGTTCAGCTGCTTAAATAGCAGGAGCACCACTCACCTGTCCCTCCCCTTCCTTTTCTGCTGGCCTTCAGCTGGCCGGAGGGGCCGCCCTGGGCCACTGTTAGCCTTTCCTTCCCTCCAGAGTTGAGGGGCAAGGAGGCTGGGGTGCCCAGGGCTGGCAGTCGTGGGTAGTGGCTGAGTGCTGGTTGGTTTGGTGCTGGGCGTGGCCATCTGGGGCCATTCTTTGATTCATACCCTTGCTGAGCTGAATCAAGTCCACCCTCAATCGTGTGCTTCCTTTCTGCTGCTTCTCCACCCTCTAGGGAGGAGGAGGAAGAGGAAGAGGGAGAGGAAGCTTCACAGAGAAAGAGCAGGAGGAGGCAGGTGGTGGGGGCCTCGCTGCCGCACTGTCCTCAGGTGGCCAGTGGTGCAGGCAGTGACTGGCGGGAACTGTGGCTTCTCCAGTCTCCATGGCATGAAGCCTGCCAGGAGGCCCTGGGTGGGACTGGCCCCACTTCCACCAGCCACAATGATGCCCTCGAGAGGAGAAAGGAGGAGGCTGGGAGCTGCGTCTGCACCCTGGCCCTGGCCCTGCCTGTCTTCCCAGAGGAGGTGCTCAGAGCTGTGCCATCCTGTCCGGGCGCCCACAGCTGCCTGAGCTGCCGAGCACTGCGGCGTGGTGCCCTCACTTTAAGGGCTTTTAGCGAGACTAAACAATGTTGACTGCTTCCTTAATACCGTCTTGATTTGAATCCATGTGGAAGTGATGGTGTTTTGGATACGCTGGGCACAATAACATAGATTTTCCAATTAATTTCACCTGTTTGTTTTATGAATGTGTCTACCAGAAAATCTAAAATCACTTGTATGGCTCACACTGCATTGTTAGCGGACAGCGTAATTCCAAGGACCCTTGTGAATCCATCACCCTCCCGAGCCTGTGGTGTGGAGAAAATGCGCTGTTTACACATGGCTCTACTGACAAGGCTCCAGTCCTTCCTCCGCCCTTTGGGAAGGCACAGAATGCGAAGGGGTGCGCACTGTTACTTTAAACCAACACACAGCATCAAAGCATGACCCGGCAGCATTAGGTACTTGCAGTTACGTGGGCACCGGGGTCAGTGGGGCCCCTCCTGAGCTGCTTGGGTCTAGGTGAATCTTGCCTCAATGACTTCCTGCCCATGGCTCATGGAAATTCTCCTTCCTCCCACACCGACAGTGTGGTTAGCACTTTGCCCCTCTTACGGCAGCGCCCCGCCAGCCCCAAGGGGGCCCAGGGTGTTGCGTATTCCTGAAGACGGCTCCGGGAGCCAGGAGTTGCTGCAGAAAAGAATAAAAAGGCCTGACACCCCATCTGGGAGCAGAGCTGCAGGATGCGGTAGGGATGGCATTAACAAAAACACTGAAGACATTGCAAGGTCGCCACCTCTGCTGTCCACACGGTGCCTCACCCCTTCCCGTTTACCACGTCCTCTCGTCCTTCGCTTTTCTCGCTTCCTTAGTGTTGGAGGAATGATGCTAATAAAGGCTGAATACTTGACATGCACTGTGTGCACTGACAGTCATCGCCCATTCCCACAGGAGCTACAGCTGTCGCCATTCCAAGGGGAGGACACGCTGGCTCGGAACACCCAGGACGCTTGCCTGAGGCCACACAGCGGGAAGTGGCATCCAGGCATCTTGAGTCCAGGGCCAGTGTTAATCTAAAGCTTCACTCCTGCATCCGCATCCTGTTTCGCTAAAGCCACCCTGGCTGTCGATTCTCACACTTGCATTTCCTTCCCTGGACGTCTGCCTCAGAAGCCCGACTGGAAGTGCAGGACCAAGAGGGAGGTGCCGTTTCCTCCCGACCTGCCTCTGCTGAGAACTTCTTCTGCCATTCTTCTGACTTGCAGATTTCTCACCTCCACATTCAGGATCTGTGTGCAGAGTGCAGCACTGTGGGCAGCAGGAGCAGAGAAGAGTCCTGTTGGCCCACGGTCACTGCGTGCGTTCTCTGCAGTGAGGACAGCAGCACCTTCCCAGAGCCTGCATCTGGTTGCTCGCCTGCTCTTCCAGCTGGCTCAGTCACCCTTGGTCACATCTGCAGCACTCTTGTTAGTGTGACCCTTCACTTTGGCCCAGAGCCTGGGATAGCCCAGCTATCTTCTCTCATGGCTCCGTGTCCACTGCAGTACTCTGCCTTGCTCTGGTGCCATCCATGCTGGAAGTCTTTGCTGCTCCTGTCCAGTATGCCTGATCTCTCCCTGTACCTGTCCACCATGGTCCAGTCCAGGTGGCCCTTTCCAGTGCTGTCTCACAATGATGACACAGGCTCCCCAGTTCCCCCACCAGGGTGGGAAGGAGAAGTAAACAGGGTGGGACTCCCGTGGGCTCTGAGGACAGAGGACAAGTGCATGTGCTAACCGATTGTGCCGGAGACCCAGGACAACCCGAGTTCTGTAAACTCTCCAGCCCTCAACTCCTCTGTCCGTGACAAGGACGTGATAAGGAAGGACTTGGCCATAGTGTCTGGCACACAAACAACCAGTAGATGTGATTACCTTCGCTATCAAATAGCTGTGGGTTTGAATCCCAACTGCATCTCTTAGTAACCCTTTAACTTTACGCATTTCCTCAGCCTCTGTTTCTGTGTCTTAGGGACAACAGTAGCACTTGACAGGGTTCAGAATGAAGGATGTCAGTTATAAAATGCACAACTTGACACGAACATCAGGCATCTGTTAGGTTGATTGAGCAACTTAGTAAATTAATAAATGGGCACAAAGATGATTATGGAATCAGATAACTTTGCTTGTTCAAAGTTCACATGATCACTTATTGAAGATTTTATAGAAAAATTAAAGCAGGGGGCTGGGGATTTAGCTCAGCGGCATAAGCACTTGCCTGGCAAGTGCAAGGTCGTGAGTTCGATTCCCAGTACTGCGCCAAAAAACAAAAAAAGAAAAATTAAAGCAGTATTTCTATAAGCCATTCCATGAGCCCCTTCTAAATGCAAATATTTAGAAATGGATCTGATAACCCAGGAAGGCCAATATTAGCCCCAACAAAGCTCCAACTAACTGACTTAAGATTCAGGCACCTAAACTTTGCACAATATCATCACCCATCAGACAGGACTTAGTTTTCTTCCAGGCATTTAGCCTAAGTGAAGGGAGGCAGCTTGAACTAGCTCAAGCCCAGGGCAATGTGGGGTTCCTGTAACTGGGAAGCATATAGGAGCTCTCTAAGCACTGAAAGAACAGCTCTCCAAATCCTGTACTCCAGAGAGCCTAAGGGTAGCCATCTAGTTCCCATCTGTCAAAATTTGCACAGAAAAGGTAACATTACATGTCTTTTCTTTTCATTCTCTTTCTCCTTCTCTTCCCCACAAAACACTAACTGCTTCATCCTCAGATTCCTCTGGAGAATTTATTCTTACAAAACATTTCCCATATATTTCCTTATATTGCAGTGATATCTCTTTTTGTATTCACATACATACCCAGCATCCTGTATGCATTCAGTGCCAAAAACATTGTTTTGAATAGTTTGATAGATCAAGAAGTGGGTGAACAGAAACTTGCATAAATGGATGAGTACAAATTGGAAATAGAAATGAGTGGATAGACCAGTAGGTGAGTGAATGGATAGATACAATATATTGATAATTGGAATCGTGACTTGATAAATGGATTGAAAGGTAAGCCAATCAGTGGGAGAAGAAAGTTTCACAGGCGCTAAGGCAGCGATGGTGGACTGACCACATGGGTGAAGAGAGGAGGGCGTGGGCCACTCAACCTGTGTAGTGAAAGGATGCTTCTCCTTTGGTACGTACAATATCTGCTTCCCTCTTAAAGAAATAAGCCCTCAACTGGAATGATTTTCCTCTAGTTTTATTTTTTCCAGTTACACGAGGAGAAGACATCAAGAGGAAGTTGCTATCTTCTTTAGGTGAAGGCGAAAGAAATACAAGCAAAAGGTGTTACCTGCTGTGGTTTTGATATCACACATTGCTATGCATTTGAGCACCTCACCAAAGGGGAAAAGCAAACGAGACTTTATATAGATGTGTGACAGCCCATTAATCTCGCCGTGCCTCCATCCTGGATCCCGAGAGTGATTCTGCTCACGCTGGCTGGGCGGGAGCGAGCGGGGCAGGAAGATGGACTGGTTAATCCCCGCATGCACGGGCAGCACTGCACTCCGGAAAGCAAATCACCTCACGCTCTCCACCCTCCTCCCACTGCACACCCGCCACGGGCTCAGCTGCTGAGTTTGCTTCAGAACGAGCAGGAACAAAGTCAAACGCCAGAGCTAAGTCACGAAGGAGAGGTCTGCACATCAGGGTACTGAGTGCAGCACCCACCTTTTGGTCTGGTAACTTGTTTCAGAGCAGAGCCACCACTGCCACGGTGTCAGACGCAGCTTGGCTCAGATGCTATTTAATTAGGGTGGCCAACCACTCTTGGAGGCGGCATGCACATCTGTGTTCAGGCTCTTTCCCACTCAGGGAGGGACTTACATTCCGGACTGAAAAACCTGGAGTGCACAGGTGAGGGCATGCGTAGCGTGGGGTTTCCCAGTAAGGCCAAAGCCTGCAGGGTATGTATCTTCAGTGTATGGGAGAGTTTCATGTACCACCCTGCGGGGGACTGCAAAGAAATTCGCCCACCTCAGCAATGCTGGCATGAATGGAGAGGAAAAGTTGCCGAGAACAAGTTATAAACGTAAGCAGACTGCAGTCACAATCTGCTCTATCTATTAAGTATTTAGCTGAGAATTCCATTTTCATACCCTGTCCTAGGCAGTTGGCATAAACTTCAGTAACTTTCTTGAAATTACCTCTCTGAAGTCATTTCCAGGGGTAGTTTTAAGGAAAGGATGCATATCGCAGTAGAGTAAAATACTAAAGACAAAGCTTTGTGTCGGCAAAACTTGGCTTTCCCTACCCACCCTAGAGTCACCATCCTTCAAAATGGTAGACTCGCTATGTGCCCCACACAGTGTGGCTTCCTTCAGGGGAACCTAGAACTGAGAGAATAGAAAGTTGAGGAAGAACAGAAGGCTGTGATTGGGCTAAGTGTCCCCCTGATATCTGTGGTTATCAGCCTGGTCACTGGCTTGCAGTGCCGAAGAGAGGTAAAGGAACCCTGCAGAGTCAGAGCATGATAGGGAGGTCACTGAGGGTGTCCCTGGAAGGGGACACTGGGACCCTGCCCTCCCTCCCTGCTTCGGCCACCAGGACGTAAACTGGCCTCCTCCACGACACACTCCTATCTTGAAGTTCTATGTCTCTATAGGCTAAAGCAGCAGGACCAGGTGACCATGGACTGGAACCTCTGAACCCAAAGTAAACTTTTCCTTCTTTAAGTTGATTTTCCTGGGTGTCTGGCATTTGACTGGCACAGGTGGAAGAGGAAATGAAGATGTTCAGAAAGAAGCCTGCTTCTGTGTTATCACTGTCTTGCTGGATGTTAGACAGTGATTGGTATTGATTAATATGAATAGTACTGGAAATAGTTAATGAGCTTATTTTTATTTGCCAGGAATAATTTTCTGGAAGTACAACTGATGGAGTGAAGGAAGTTTTAAGTCATCTAATTACTAATGAGATAATTTACACAAAAGCACCTCTGAACTCCAGTGAGGTAGAATATGAAGGACTTACTATTTGTATGAAAAGATAGGGAGGGATGAGGACTAAAAAAAGGCATCAGGTTTTATTTGATCAATTTAACAACTATCTCTTGACTTCATGTTTAAGAGTCTAAGAGCAAAGAAATCCTAAATGTTGAGTTACAGCCACAAAATATACAATCCCTGCCTCCCAGAAATTAGCCATAAGCAGGAGGTAGGAAAATTACTGCCAGATGTATGCTTGAAAAATATGATGTGAGTTTAAATAACAAAATACTAAGTAAAAGATACGTGGCCATCGCGCCCCCGCCAGGACGCTCCTCCTGACTTTGCACACACTCTCCACAATTCTCACCACTTTCTTCAGAGCTCTGGAGGTCTTTGGCTGTGCTGTTATGGCTGCCCCCACGTCTTGAGTTGATTAAAAGTTGCCGTTTCTTTGTCTTTTATTTATTTTTTTATCGGTGCTGGGGATCGAACTCACGACCACGCGCTTGCAAGGCAGACGCTTACCCCGCTGAGCTAAATCCCCAGCCCCCATTGTCGTTTTAACTTTGGGGAGAGCTGGAGGTTACGCGGTGCCAGATCCAGTGAATAAGGCGGAGGAGGATGTAGAGTCATGTTTTCACGAGCTTGTCTTTCCTTCGGATGGTGCTTGGCAGTAGCACTCACTGCATTTTTGACCACAAGTCATAAAGGCACTTAAAAATGAGAACTTCCAGAGTTGTTTCAGAAAGTGGCAAGTATGACGGGAAAAGTGTGTCTGAGCGAAGGGAGGATTCTGAGGGGGATTCATAGCAACCTGCCTTTCACTGTTATGCACCCCAAACATTAAATGGTGCCCATAATTTTCCCTCCCCCTGCATCTCCAGTGCGTGGGACAGTGCCAGCCTGCCATAGACTGTGTTCAATGAACACTTGTTGAGATAGAAAAGTAGGTGATGAAGACCCGGCGCTGCCATGGTAACGAGGTGCAGGGGCTGCACAGTGAGCCGGAGCCGAGGCTGGAAGTGGGCTTTACACGGCGCTCAGGTACCAGCTTCCGGTACCCAGCTTTCGGCTTCCAGGTGAAAAGTCTGAGCCATGCACAGTCTGTCCTGCATTGCAAGTTTAGGGCAGACACCGCTTCCTTGGTGGGAATCTCGCAGAGGCGGGAGGATGGAAGCACATAGCGCGCACAGATGCCAGCTTAACCGGAAATTCCCAAAGCACAGCCAGCGCCCACAGCACTGAACACAACCGTAAACGTGCTGTTCCCAGTTTCCACGCGGGCGCCTTCTGCACTGTGGCTCACTGACGGTAACCCCTTCTGCCTCCTTTCCTCATCCTGCGTGGACAGAAGAGTCCTCCACTGAGCCAATGCTCTTGGCCCTCTTGGCAGCCGATCTCCCCTTACCCTGCCGCACCTATTTCGTCCTCTTACTCGGTTCTTAGTGTCACTGTTAACTCCTCTCTAAAAGTGAATCAAGCACTTCTGTCTCTGCTTCACTATTGTAACCCCATGTTCTGAGGTATGTAGTGCACAGTGAACCTCAACAAATATTTGTTGAGTGACCAAATAAATGAATAAACAAACAAAATAGTTTTTTCTGGGAAAATGATCTTAATGAAAAGGTGCTGTGTTTAATTTTGGTTTTCTGCTATCACCCAAAAAAGACATGTGATGATCTTACTTACACTGTATTTTGTAGACAGAAAATTTTCAAGACAAAGAAGTTGTAAAATGCTCTTAACACAAGGCTTCCGCTTGTAGGTTTTGTTTCATATACCATTAAGGAGACTTTGTGTGTTACCCTAATTCCACCACATAAAAACCAAAGGTTTGGAGTCAGGGCACCCGAGTCCAGCTCCAGCTTGTCCTGTGCCAAGCACGGCGATGTGGCGGAGTCTTGCTTTCCCCATTCCTGCAGTGGGAGTTCCTCCCATTACCTGCATGGGGTTATTGTGAGCGTAATGAGGGTTAATAAACGTAAAAGCTCTTAGCAAGCTCTAATTTGCAACTCAAACTTGGCTATACTTTTAAAGCTATGCCCTTGGGGGAACTAAGTCTAAAATACCTGAATTCTGGGCTTCCAAGTTTATCTTCCTCTGCATATTTAATTTTCCTGAGTTGGGAAGACAGGGTCATTAATATTAATATTCAGGCTTCATGAATTATGCACTGGAGTGAGACGTTTTTGCTCTGCCATTCCTCATTTCTAAGGCACAGTGAGCTCCAGCCGGTAACAGAGTCCCTTGGAAAATGAAGACAAGATGCCTCCCTGGGTGGCAGAACGTGTACTCATCTCACACTGGGGACCATCTACTGCTGGCTGAAAGGCTCACTGCAGGCACAGGGCAGCATCCATTTGAATTTCCAAGGGTTGATCTCAGTCTTCACAACAGTACCATTGCATCATTCACTGCCTACTGGCTCAGTCACTGGTGCTGGGAACCCTGCAGTGGCAGCTGGTTACAGGTTCAAGCAGGGACTGTCCACAGCTGATGGGCCCTGGGAAACTGAAGATGCTGCTTTAAATGGAATGAAGGAAGCACATGCATGTCTGGTAAAAGATGCTAGAGCATTTCACCAGGTGCCAAGGGAGGCAGGGGAAGATGCTTAGGGTAGGCAAAATAATTCCTCCCTCTTCCCCTGCCAAGATGTACACATCTTGATACCATGAAGCTGTTAACAGGTTTCCCTGCGTGGCAAAGAGGAACTAAGACTGCAGATAAAAATAGGTTATTGATTGGTTAATGTTGAGATGGGTCAATTATCCTGAGGTCTCCAGATGGGCCCAGACAAACCACAAGAGTTTCTACATGGCGAAGAAGAAGGCAAGAGAAAGAGTATCAGAGCAGTACCTATGCCACAGCCTAAGCATTGGGCTGCCTTGAAGTTTTCTCCATGAGCTTCATTAGCCCATCACCCTTAATCCTGGTTTCCCGCTGAGTGTCAGGCCATTGGTAAAATGAAGATTCATATTCTGTCAGGTATCACACACATGGCCTCTGGTTCAAATGCAATGGAATTCTTGTCCCAGACTGAAGCCTCTTGAGTCTGGTCTTTCATGTCTGCATTCTCTTCAGTATTATAGTCTTTTGGGTTCCAACCAGAATCTCCTATCAAGCCTACTTACAGTGTTCTATGATGTCTCTAGCTGGTATCTTCAAATTCCTTCCGCAGACCAGCTTCAAAAGCTTCTAAGCCATAGTTACTAAAATATTACTGGAACAAAATATCTAATATCCACAATTTAAAAGAGGAGCAATTTAATTTGGTTCACAGTTTTACTGGATTCAGTCCATGGTTTTCTGGCTCCTGGCAGAAATGGGATGGCATAACAGCACACTGGAGGAGAGATGTTTACCACTCGAAAGCTAAGAAGAGGAGAGGGAAAGGAGAAGCCAGGAAGAATACAACCTTTGGGTCATTTCCCCAGTGGCCCACATCTTCTGCCCAGGCTCCATCCCTAAATAGGAGACTTTTGAACACTATTTTAGATCTAAAATCTAGAATACTGTACTGCTAAGTCAACTTGGAATTTAGAAGGTCAAAGACATTATTCCTACACTAAAACCAGACAGCTGAAAGGTCAAACGTTCCCCTCTACTTCTTTCTCTCCGAGGGTGTTGACATTCGTTTCTAGGATCCCCACAGGTCTGGAACCAAAGGATCCAGCAGTATGTTGCCTCAGGGTTGGCAACAACTGCCCTGACAGAAATGGACCCTCTCATGCCACTGTGGAAGGCCAGGGATGGACATCAGGACTGCTTTGAGAGATAACACAGAAATACACTGGGCATTTCAGAGGGCTGCTGCATTAGGTTTTCACACTGCAAAATAAATTATCCCAAACTTAGCCATTCACAGCAACCACTACTCATGACCTCACGGACCCTGTGGGTAAGGACCCCTGGCATAGTTAGTTGGGGCCTGTGGCCGAGGATCTCTCAGCCAGGTATCAACCAGGGCAGTGGCAAGTCTAGGCCTGGAGCCTGTTGTGTTTGCAGACTTGCTCCTGTGGCTGTTGCTGGGCCTTGGGTCTCTACCAGCTGTGTCTCAGATTAGCTGTGTTCCACCAGGCCTTTCACAGAGCAGCTCATCGCAGGGTGGTCAGCTTCCTTCAGCAGGAACAAGCCACAGACTCCACAGGAGCCCCGTCTCAGTGACATCCTGCCTCGCCCCTGTATTCTGTGCATTAGAAGGGGATCCTAAGTTGAGCTCACACTTGCAGGAGGAGATGCCACAAAAACATAGACATGAAGAGGTGCGGTCCACTGGGGCCTCTTGGAGGCTGCACACCTTAGGCGCCCTGCATGACATGCAGGGTGAGGAACTGGTGAATGCGCTCCCTATTATGAAGGATAGTGAGTTTGAGGCTTAGATGACAGGAAACACATTTTATTATGGCTGGTTGGACCAACCACAGACGGAAGTCGCGTCTGTGAGTCCCTGGAGCTGCATCCTCTCCAGCCCGGCTGGGGCCACGAGGAGGAGGGATGGAAGTGTGACTGCCGCTGTCACTTCACACCTACATGATTGCAAGTGCCCCTTAAGTGCCTGTTGCCTTTTAATCTTTCTCCTTTTCTGTTCATTTTCTATGAAGTAGCAAGAACATCTTTAAAATAAATCATGCTACCCCTCTGCTTAGGGTATTTCAGTGACTTGCATGTACTCAGGAGAGAGCGTGAAACCCTTCCCAGCCTGCAAGACCAGCCTCTTCAGGCAGCCGGCCATCTTCCCATCTTGTTTCATCCTCCTTCTCCCCCTCGATCGCTGCTCTCTGACTTCTATACTCTCTGGGAGTCCTTGAACTTGTCTAACTATTCCTTGCACCAGGAACTTTATCTGTGTCATTATTTCTGTCTGTCATGAGCTTTGAACTCTACCTTAGTAATTCCTAATTAGTTCAAATGCCGTATCTTCAACTTGTGTAATTTGTGATTATACAATTGCGTGATTTTCTTTCCTAAAGTCTATCTCGTTCATGTGTCCTTAACTTTCACAAGAGATGAACCACATCTCACTTGCTCACCACTATGTCCCAGCATCCTTGGAAAGCGCCTGCTCACAGGGACGTGATCCACAGTTACGGAGCGAATGAGGGGAACCCAGGAACATGCAAACCCTAGACTGGACAACACGCCTCTTACACAGGACCTGGAAGAGCACACACAAAGAAAGAAGAACGAGGCAAGGAAGTTATGTTACAACTGAACATAAGCAACTTATAATAAAAGAAGCATGTGCCCACTGTTGAGCATTGCTTTTACTGTGCTTACTGGTCTAAGTACAGCCTGAGGTCAGTGGAGCTGATGGTCTGCCACGGCCTCCCTCTCGCGCTGTTCAGGAAGAGACACCATTGCCCCGGCACTGAGAGCCGCACATGCTTAGGCTGCCCACGGACACTGCTCAGTCCAGGATCACACCCAAGGGCAACGCTGTCCTCGGGAGAAAAGAGAGCAGCCAGGAGAGAAGGGCTGTGTGGTCATGCTGAGCCATCGCTGACTGTAGACAGGAGAGTGAGAGGGTACAGGCCCCACGCCTCTGTGCTCCTGAAAGACCTGCTGACCACTAAGTCAGGTCCCCCCTCAGGTGAAGCACCTTGAGCGAGGCTGTCCAGGTTGGTCTTCTTCCAGGTTCTCCTCGATGGTGAAATGCAACAGCTCCATCTCACTCCATCCTGGGAGCAGATCAAAGACTGGGACAAGAAAAGGCCAGAGCCTAGAGCACCGTTTCCTGGACCTCAGCAGCCGTAGCTATTGGAACGGGGTGGCGGGGAGCAGAGGTTTCCTCCTGGTTGGCTTAATTTTTCTCCTTACGTCACCCTTTAAAGGGTGGCTTCACATTTAATACCGTTCGGGTTCTTTCAGCATGTCTGCAACAGTGGTTTGGACAGGACTAAATCCTATTTGAAAGGAAGCCATAGGCACAGGATTTCAAAAATGTCTTGAATTAATATGAAATAATTCAATTTTAAAGTCCATTGTTTTCTTTTAAATGACACTTCAAAAAAGTATTAGTGGATTCAGGCTTTTTAAACATTTATGTGCAAATGAAAACACTGAGTTTGATTATTAAGGACAAATGTTTTCCTCAGCTCCTGCATACTGTCCATCCTCTCTTCCCTCCTGCTCCTTTGCTGCTTCTCTCTTTGTGGTCTGATTCTGCCCTGAGCCCACCAGGTGGAGCAGTGAGGGTCGCCCTGGACCTGCAGCAGAGGGGATGCAGGCACCAGAGTCAGGCCCAGGGAAGGACTGCCCAGCGCGGTCATCTGACCCTGCCCAGTGAGGTGCCCATGCGGGGGAAGCTGGTGAAACATGTCAGAGCCTGGAACATGCGGGGAGTCCCTCACGTCAGGAGAGAGCCGCCCCCAGCAGAATGAGGGGGCCACTCCCAAAGCAGAGCATTGGTGTGGGCACAGTGAGTCATGGGTGGGGCTGCTCTGTGAGGACAGAGTGGAGGATTCCACAGAGGGTGAAGGGGACATCACTTAGTACTGTGGTCCCTCAGGGTGTGTTGGGGCTCAGATGAAGTGGGGGAGCCATCCGGTCAAGGGCAGTGGGTGTTGGGGTGGGACAGGAGGTGGGTACACCAGAGGGGTTGGTTCAGTAATAGTATGGCAGAGACTGGGGACTATTTGGAGAACAGGGCTGGGACTATGGAAAGGAGGGAGACAGAATGAAGCCCAGCACTGGAGTCCAGCTGGAAGGGATTCATGTCGCCTCAGGTAGATGCGTGTGGATGGACTCGCACACACACCCTGGCTGTGTCCCCTACTGTGTTCCCGAGGTCCGGGAGCAGTGATGTCCTTGGAGCAATGAGCACACTCCCTGCTCAGGCCTTGGCATCTCGGGCCCATTCCCCATAATAGGGGTCCAGTGCTCCTTGGGATGTGACTGGGTTCAGGCCTGGGGTGAGAGTAAGATGAACCTGGAGCTCTTGGGACATGAAAACAATCGGGGCAATTTGGGAGGTACCAAAGTCATCTTAAAGGGACCCCAATAGCTGGGACTCCACTGGCCCAGTTGTAGACAACCTGTAGTAGTAACAAGTGTGATAGATCAGCGTGCACCGAATAAAAGAGGAAACCAGAAATCCATACTGATGAGTTTGATAACACTTTTATCTGGTGTCAGAGCACGTCATCATAAAGTATTTGTAAATTGCCAAAGTTTATAGTCTACAAGTTTGAGGAGTCACTTTGTAGTAGAGAAGCCTGACAGACACCGCCTTAATCAGAGGCTGAGGTGAACAAACAGGAGGCCCACCGCCCTGCGGGCGCCTGGCATCGTGCCTGCTGTTCTCCCACATGGAATGCGAATCCCACCGTGAAGAACTGCAGGCTAGAACCAAACTGGCAGATGCTCTAAAAAATAAACGGCCTGGACCCTTCAAAAGTGCCGACCTCATACAGCCCAAGAAAGGCTGAGGGGCGTTCTACGCTTGCGTATCACCAGGCGCCAAGCACGACTGGTGAGCCAAGTCCACTTGCTGTGGGAATAGCTGGAGAGATGGCGGCCGGCCAGCAGGCCTGCGGGGAGGACGGCGCCGATGTGTCAACACCAGTTGTCCGACGCGAGCGACGCGGTGCTCACGCAGCAGGCCCTGCTGGCGCTCAGCTGCAGTGGTCTGCGGTGGCAGAAGGCAGCGTTGGCACCTCTCTTGCCAGGGTTTAGGGAAAATGTTCCTGTGTGGTGCTTGCAATTTATTTTGCATGTGTGGGGTTGTGTCAAATTTTTTTAAAGGCAATTGGAGGAATGATGTTATTCTTTGCTTTTAGAATGGAATTAGTCTGCTAACACTGCTAATCACGAATCCTAATCTTCAGCCATGGATGTCTTTGATTTATGTTCATGAAAGGGTCGAGGAGGAAAAGGAAGAAATTAAGAGCCTCTTCCAATCTGTGGATTCCTGGTAGAAAGGATTAACAACGTCCTGAGCAACACTAACAGCTGACAAGCACTGTGGGTCTCCTGCTCCAAGTATTCTGTCTGCGTCTATACCTACACCTATGTCTACATTTACATTACAGGCAGACACACCATAAAATCCCAGGAATCGGGCCGTAACTTATGGACAAAGATGTGAAGCTGTGATTATTATGTATATCTAAATTATACCCATAAACTTAATAAGAATAAAGACATGAACCCAGCAGGCAGCAGACCCAGGGTTCAAGCACAGGATTCGATTCCTGAGTTCAGACAATAATCTTTATGTTAGTAGCAATAGCAGTCTGGTCAGCAGTGAGCCATACTTACCAACTATTTGCTATGTTTAGGTGTAAAAGGTGTCACCAGACTGGGTGGTGAATGTATAGATTTTAAAAAATGTATCACAGCGCCGGGTGTGTTGGCAAATACCTGTAATCCCAGCCCTCAGGAGGCTGAGGCAGGGGGAACACTGAGTTCAAGGCAGCCCGGGCTACACTGTGAGACTGAGACCGGCCCGGACTATACGGTGAGACCCTTCCCCCCTCCCCCCCAAAAGTCACAGCCTTGGCGTTGGGCCTTTCAGAATCTTCTCCCTCACTTCGTACTCGTCCCATGATATTTTGCGCTTTCCAAAATGATTCTGAAGTTCTCTTCCCTGAGTGACTTCATGACATGTCAAACATACGGCGGTGCTGCTGCTGGGCGCCGTCCAACAGACAGGAGGCCCATAAAACCTCGACTCAGGGTCCTGTCACCACGTTCCCCAGATCTGTCACCCTGCAACTCCTGGCACCTCCCCAGAGTCACAGCGACCTCAGAGGGAAACGCTGACTGATACAGGACCGAGGCAGCCGCTCCGGTACCCCAGCCTCACTCATGGAACAGGACTTTCGGAACTGTTCTGTAATGAATTTTGGTTTAAAATTTAAACATTCCCCTGACTTGGCTTCTGCTGCTGCAAAATGAAAACAGAATCTATCTGGACAGTGTTGCACTCATCCTGCCGTGCTTGGTCCACAAGTAACCAACTTCCTGTCCGTCTCCCTGGGAAGTGACGGAGCCCAAACAGCCTCAGCGTGAGGACCACGTGGGAACAGAAGAAAGTCAGAGCAGAGAGTAAAGTGCATGGAGCTGATGGGAATGGGCTCTTTTCAGGTGGCAAATATTTTGTGATTCTCCATTCTGTTGCCAATCAAAAGCTTTACAAAGAAAAATATTTAAATGTTCACTGTATTTTTAATCACACCGGCTAGCACTGAGTAACTTACATTTTAATATGCATTCATATAAACCCTGTGCATTAGGAGATCCAGACGGGGCACTTCCCATGACTGCCTTCTGCTCGAGAGGGAGGAAGCAGGGATTTAACCGGGGCCTCAGCCACTGGTAAGAGGGAGGCGCTCAGAGAGCACCGGGAGACACGGCAGCGTCGTTTTTTTTTTTTTAATAATTTTATTTAAAGAGAAAAAAACAAAACAAAACAAAACAGAATAAAGGGTAGCAACAATACAGTATTCCAAGGAAAAAAGGAAAAGAACAACAACAAAAAAACCTAAGAAATTATTACTTGGCAAATTACATACTGACTTCTTGGAAATAGTTGTTCAAATTACAAAGTTAAAACATGTAAAGTACACATTCAAACAGTGAGACTGTTAACAGTTCTGCTCCACGATCTGACAAAAACAACAATATGGTCATCCATCTTACCCACTCAAAAATACATACAATTATATCAAAAGGGTAAAATTAAACATAACAAAACAGAACAAAGCAGATCATCAGAAAGCAATGTAAGAGACAAAAATTTCAAAACTAGACAATCGGAGATATTCACTCTCTATCATATTGACTCTTGTTTTCTTCCAAACAGTTGTTCATATTTCACATATAGGGAATTCACATGAAACAACCTAGTATGGAATTAATCTGAGCAGGACAAGGAGGGCATTTCAGGTCTTCAAGACCAGACATTAGGGAATGGCTGTCATAGTGTCTCTCATTCTCCTCAAAACAGCTGTCTATACCTTTATGTGTGTTGAACTTAAACAAAACAAAACAAGCTAAAATCACTTTGAACAAAGAATGATAATTTTGCTGGATTACACATCATGACATTATGGAATCAGCACTGGGTATTGTAGTGTCTCTTTTTCTTCAAAGTAGTTGTTCATTTCAACATGCGTTATATACTTGGTTCTCGTAAACTGTTTATAAGCTCTACACATGCATGTGTCTCTACATGTATATCTATCATTTCTGTATTAGCAGGAAAAGCAAAACAAAGCAAGATAAAACAAAACAATTCCTAGAAAAGCATGAGGCAGAAAAGTCACATAAAACCGCAATATAAGGTGATCTACAATGGTTACCATGATGTCTCAGTAGTGTATAACAACATTAATAAAAACGAAGCATTGGAGACATTATAAGACTTCAAAAGCAAGTAATAATCAAACCAGAGTGGGTATCTTAGTGAATCTTGTCATCTTCAGTGTAGTTGCCTATACACTTAGACTTGATGCTATCAATCATAACAGATTTAAATAAAATCAGCCAATACAAAGTAGCAATCTAACAAACCAGATTCAAATAAGATCAGTCATAATAAGACAGTATAAGTTATAAAGGGCTTCAGATTAAGTTGATAGGAAAATTAGGGATGATTACCATAATGTGTCCTCTTATTTTTGGGATAGCTGACCACGTCCTCAAGTCTAGTGTAAGTAGACAAACTGGAACAGCACGTAATCCATCCAAGCTGAGTGGTGAGAATAATGTAAATTTTAAATCTTGTTACCCCATTAACAATATCCTCTGCCTCCCTTTTATGGACAATTCCTCCCCTTTCACTCCCATGGGGTGCACTGCTTGTTTGGGGTCCCATTGCCTCCCTATATAGAGCATCTCAGTGGACTCTATCTCCTGAATCTACTCTGCCTGTGTCTCTCTCTGTTAGTATTTGAGGCCTTCTATACTAGAGATTATAGCCAATCTTCTCTGCCTCATTTCTGCTATTCTATTTTTCTATCATTGACAGTCTATTTTTCTCTTCCACTCCACTGTCTGCCTCATTCACTGAGGGCTCTCTGCCACTGTTCCTGAAATGCTCGTATTCTTGTTCTCTCTCCCTAGAATGTCCTTCAGTATTTTTTGTAGGGTTGGACTGGTGGTCACAAATTCTCCTAGTTCCTCTTTGTCATGGAAGCATCTTTTTTCTCCATTAATTTATAGAGAGAGTTTTGCAGGATACATCAATCTGGGCTGGAGATTGTTCTCCTTCATCACTTGAATTACTTCACTCCAAGCTCTTCTTGACCTGATGGTCTGTGTCGAGAAGTCTGCCATGATTTTGATGTGTTTTCCTTTATAGATGATCTGTTTCTTTTCTCTGATGGCTTTTAATATTCTGTTCTTATATTGAATTTCTGGGATCTTGATTATTATGTGTCTGGGTGTAGTTCTGTTTGGGTTGTAGGTGGCTGGAGTTCTGTATGCTTCATACCTCTGCATATCATTTCCTTTTTCTATGCTTGGGAAATTTTTCTTAATAATTTCTGTGAATAGCCTTTGTAATTCCTCTGATTTGATTCCTGCTGCTTTAGTCACATGCTTTATTCTTAAGTTATAGTTCCTCTTGTCATCTTTGTCTTTGTATCTTTACTGCCTGCTCCCTTGTCATTTTTAGAGATCTTCCCTTTCATGACCCCACATTGCAAGCCTGTGTTCAATTTTTGATAGTCTATCTTTGGTTTCTTTGAAGCAGTTTTGCCAGCTTTCTATGCAGTCTTTAGTTTCCTGATAATCTCTTTGAATCTGCTTCATGAATTCTATGTTTTTCCTGAATTCTTCATTAAATTTTTCTCTCCATTTGTGTTCCTCCATTCTTCTGTCTGTGTCTTCTTGAGAGATGCCCAGCCCTTCTTTTATTAATCTACTTATCTCTTGTTTAATTTGAATTAATATTTCAGTTTTGTTCCCGCTTACGAGGTCCTGAAGATATCTCTTTATGTCTGCTAACACTGTGTTTGATGTTGTATTTTTGCTGCCCTCAATCTCTTTTGTATTTACCTCTCCTGGATCAATGTTCTCAGAGTTGGGGGCTGGGAGTTTTTTCTTATTTCTCCCTTTCGTCATGTTTTTGGTTCCTTCCATACAAGTGTACAGTGTAATTCCCAGACCCTTTTCTTGTTGGTTAAGGCTCCTCTAGAGGGCGCAGGCTAGGAGCTTTAGCCCTCTTCAATAGGTTATCAGAGATTAGAGTTCACCCACGGGCAGTGTGTGCTAGCTCCTCCCCTCTGGGCCAGTCAACCTTTGCAGGCCTTCACTGTGTCAGTGTGCACCGATCTCAGGGAAGTAATTGTTAGTGACTCACTGGGTCCCTGCCAGGGCTGAGGCCTATTCCAAGCAGATTCCACCAATCTGCTCGGTGAGGGGAGCAACCAGCTGAAGCCACTTCCTTATGGAGTTAGGGCTGTCCTGCCCAAATCCAACATGCCATCCAGTCAGTTTCCCCTTTCCCGTGGGAGGGTCTTATTCCCATCACTCACTGCGTGTTGATGCCAGTCCCCAAGAACTGCAGGGCTCCCCAACCTCCGACTTCAGCGCGGCTGCAGTGGGAATTCACGGTGCCTCTGGGTGGGTTGCGTGCAGGGCTGATCCGGGTGAGCTGCATGCAGAGGTGTTCAGCTCTGCACTCCGGTGGCTCAAGCCAATTGCTTCGGTGCAGATCGCTTGTTCAGGTCGGGCAGGAATTCAGGCGGCTCGAGGAGGGCGCCGTGATTGCTGATCTTATCTTCACTAATAGTAGCCCCAGGACCTCATATTCGAGCGGTTTTTTGCACTTTAGTTTCTTCCTGGGTTGTGAGAGTCCATCTCTCTCTGTTTGGGTCTCTCCAGGGTGTTTTATTCTGGGATTTGAGCTGTCTCTCTCAGAGAGGGTCTCTCTCCTGCTACCTACCAGTCCGCCATCTTTTTTGTACTCAGCAGTGTCATTTTTAAAGCAGGCACAAGAGCTGATCTTTGTAAAGCACCATCGGCGGCTGCCTAGGGGAACGACCCATCCTGGGAGAGGGGGTGGGTTTGTCAGTCTGTTTCTGAGTCACTTTTCCCACCAGGAATCTGATTTCACTGTTCTTCCTCCCAACCTGCTCCCACCCAGATGGACAGATGGATGGCGCTTGTCACCCATCCTTCTCAAAGACCATGCTGATCAAAACATCTAGCAGGCAGCCAGGTTCCTGGATCTTTACCTAGTGAGGCAGGAGCCAGCGGGTGCTGCAGATCAGGGCCACCAGGCTGAAGGGTATCACCAGGAAGGCAAAGCCTGACGGATGGCTGCAAGAACATGAAGCTGCCGGCAAAGGCAGTTCTTCCAGTCATCCAGAATTTCAGCAGAGACCCGGAACAGCCTGAAGTGAAGTGCTGGTGCCCTGCCCATAAAAGCACTCTGTCCCAGTGTGAAGGGACTGAGTTGAAGGAAGTGGGAACAGGGGACCTCCGGAGAGGGCCGTGGGGCACTGTAGGTCTCTCCTCTCCTTTTCTGTACAGGTAGAGGAAGAGGGCTGCATCTCTTGCTGCTAAATTAAATGAGATAGAGGCACGGGCATGCAGAGGACTCGCCCCGTGTCTGGGGCTTGAAGGGGCTTCAGGACTGGCGGAGAGGGTGTTGCTCTGCTGAGAGAGCCCTCCCTCCCTGCTGGTGGAGCAGAGGCGACTGTTTCCTTGGACCGATGTTAGCCACCTCTCAGAGGGCTTGCTGGGAGCATCCTGCAGGGGTACCCTGAGACACACATCAGCGATCAGACCCCAAGACATAGGGGCTGACAGAGAAACACAAAGGTGTCCCACTCCAAGAATGAATGGATTCTAGTGGGGGAGTTGCCCAGAAAAGCACACAAAACTGATTCAAGAAAGGAAAGCCATCTCACCTGCTCCCCAAGCCTCAAGCCCGATACCAGTCATCAATGGTACCAGTCCCACGGAACTCTGCCTGCTCATCTGGACAAGTGGGAAAGTGGGAGGAGACACAGGTGGGACGAGGAACTGGTCATGCCCTTTGTCACCCCAGAGCCAGCCCCAGACTCAGGGTAAGGAACAAGCATAACTTGAATTGTGTTTGGCTTTATATGGCACTGTTAGTTCAAACCATGTGAAACTGCCATTTGCTTGGGCAAAATGTTTTCAAATATTGGCAATTTCTCATAGCTCAGACTAAAAAACTACATTGGATGGGACAGTTCAAATGCCAAAATGTAATTATCTGTGCCTAAGAGAGGAACTTACCCACCTGTGAGAGATGCATGAGTCCCTCCAGGGCCAGCAGAGGAGGAGCTGACCCCCTGGACAGCTCGGACTGGGCTGCAGCTCTACCCTGGGGATGCGGTTTCATTGGAAGCAAATGAGGGCCTCTTTTGTTCATGAACTAATGCACTTAGAAATACTAATTCTGCGATAGATTCAGTCAGTAAACACTAACTGAGGCGCTAGCACAGATTTAGATCACAAGAATATGTAGCGAAGTGAACAAGACAGAGTCTTTGCCCTCAAGGAGCACATGTCATTTTGGGAGGTCAGAGGGTTGTGGACCAGTATAAAAGAAAATATAAATAATTAAACACAGGTGATCAATCCAAGATGTTGTAAGTGTGTGACCAAGAAAGCAAGTAGCCTGTGCTGAGAAGGAGAGGGGTACCGAGACCAGGGAGGCCATCCGCACAGCAGACAACGACGCATGGCTGGGTGCTTGAGTGAGCCCCGCTTGCTCCATGGTACAGGACCCTGGCTGCGTGCCACGCACAGCCCAGCTTCCAAGCCAACATGAGCAGCCGGTGCAGATTGAAGATGAATCGCACCAGTCCTTTTGGGCCCTGCAGCAGAGCTGTCCACGGTCTCCAGCTCCTGAGCAAAGATGGTGGTCCACCGGCCCCTTCTGCGAGGACAGCCAGGAGGGCTTGCTGGAAACACCAGGTATGCAGGGGGGCCGTGGCCCTTCCTGGTGGCAGTGCACCCTGACCAGGGAGCCCATCCAAAGACCTGATGGCTGGGGTGCCGGAGACCCAGCCCGAGGGTGAAGACCCGCCATGTGCAGTGTGCACAGACACCCTGGAGAGGGACCCAAACTTCCTTACTGATGTGAAGACACTTCTGTGGTGTCACCAAGGTGCCTTTTCAGAGGGCAAGGACCAGCACCCTCACCGTAGTCAGTGCAGCCCTGTGGGCTCATGCAAGCTCAGGTTCCCAGGTCCCAGGAGGGCCCTGGAGATTTCCCAAGTGTGGGTTCAGATTTAAGGACTTGTCTTTAGCAGGCTTCTGCTGGCCATCCAGATGTGCAGGTGCAGGGAGCCATCACCTTGCAGAGTGTGAGAAGGGAACTGCCTGGTGAGGCCCCCTTCGTGCTGCAGGTCCTGCTCCTGCTCCTGCTCCTGGCTCATGGGCAGCCGGGAAGTCAGAGAGAGTCCCTCTTCTCCAGTACACGGCAGTGCTGCGGCAGGAGGGGCTCCCTCCAGGACACCCCTTGGTGCTGGTGGAGTCGGGAGCCACACTGCCTCCTTAGCCGCGCGGCTCTGAACCTGGGCTCCTCTGCCCAACAGCAGGGTGGCCATCCTTTATCACCCTGAGCCTCTTCTCAGGATGTGAGACAGATAATAAAGCCTTCTCTGCTGGTTTTGAATGCACTGAAGGCTTCAAACAAATGATGCTTTCCCGTCACAAAGAGGCCGTGGCCCAAGATCACAAAGCCAGCTTGTGGCAGAGGCAGCACTGGGAAGGCTCTTTCTGACTCCCCGGCTGCCCGTGAGCCAGGAGCAGGAGCAGGAGCACGAAGGGGACCTCACCAGGCAGGGGAAGCTGCAGGCCAGGGTCCTCCCCACTGGCCAACACAGGCGCATGCAGGGGAACAGCCAGTGGGGCTTCCACTCCTGGGGACCTGTGCTCAGTGAGAGCTGCAGAGGCCGGAGGGGTGCAATCTCCATTAAAGCACTAATGGCTTTTAAATGGAGCTGCTTCTTAAGCTGGCAGAAGCCATCTCCCTCCGAGGAGCAGCAGGGCCGAGAGCAAGCACGATGGGCGAGGTGAGTCCAGTTCAAGGGCATCAACTCAGAGCCGCCTGCACGTCTTCCTTTGCACAGCAGCTCCTGCAAAATGCGGGTGGCGGTGACGAGGATGCGTGTGGCTGAGAGTCAGACCAGCCCGGCTGTCCCCCTTCCACACCCTGCCCAGCCCCTGGACCCATCAGTTGTTCCCAGGCACTCGCAGATGAACCAAAAGCAAGGTGGGGCCCGGCGTGCAGGCCCCCAGGAGCTGCGATGGCACCATGCACACCCTCGGCCCATAGCTGGACACCTAAGATCTGGCCCCAGCTCTGGTGTGACCTTGGACCGCTGCTTCTGTTATCTTTGCTTCTGCTTATAACACAACTTTTATCTAGGGCTTGCTATGCCTTGAACACTGATCTTATAGTTGGGCATTGGTCTTGTAATATTTACTAATTTGAGAACAGATTTTTCTTCATTCTTAATTTATAGATGAGTAAACTGAGGCACACAACATTTGAATGACTTCCTTGAAGGTACCCTTTAGTAAGCACAAGACCCTGTGGTCTCAGCCTTCAGCCCACATGGTCCACTTTCAAGAATGGCTCGCACACGCAGCCACACATAGTCCTGGTCCATGGCTGCATGTGGACACCAAGCATGCTTCTGAGGAGGAGACTGGCACCTGCTGTGCTCGGAGCTTCCTCCTTTCAGGAAAACAACAGCCACATTGGGAGGTCACGCTGGCCACAACCTCCTGGCAGGGGCAGAGTTCTCGGAGGAGAAAGCGGAGGGAGGTTTCCAGCTGGGGAAGGATCGGTGCAAAGCAGAAGCAGGTCCAGGACCAGACAGGCCATGAGGGGAGAGGAGCCGGCTCGGCTAACAATAGACCCAGCTCTGCCAAGGCCCCCAGTAGGGCTGTGAGCAGCACCCTGCCAACGGGCAGCCAAGGTGCCACCCCTGCCTTGGAATCCTCCACTTGGGAAAAACTTGCCATCCTCTGCATCAGCTCTACACCCAGTCCTGGCCCTTTCACAGTTACCTTCACCCAGCACAGCCATGGCTGCTGTCACCTGTGTGCCCCGGACGCTGAGCCCCTTGGGATCAGAGCTGGGCATGGTCACTCCCTCCACTTCTCAAGCTCTGTGCCCAAACACAGTACAGAAGGCACAAGACAAGAGCTCAAAGCAGAGATGGGACCTTGAGACTGTGGCAGAGGGCGTGGGCTGGGGCTGACACAGACAGAGGTGTGAGAGGCTCGTTTCCTGTGACACTTTCCCTGCCAGGCCAGGCCTTGGGGCAGCCACAGACTTGCCCCTGTTACTGTGGACTACAGGTAGACAAAGAGGAGGCAGACAACTCCTAGGCCAGCCTCCTCTGCCATGGAGGAGGAGGGCAATGGTCACGTGACGCCAGCAGTGGGGAAAGCTCACTCTTTTCCTCCGAGTGTTGCCCTCCAACACTCGGAGGAAATTTATTCTAAATCCAGAATATTTTTGTCTTGTTTCTCCTTGACATTTCCCTCTGCTGCCTGTCATCCCATTCAGACCTCGGACAGTGCCTTTGATGCAGTAGCTTTAAGAACTGAAGCTGAGGACAGTGCCTGGACAGCATCTGGACTCAGCGAATCACAGATCAGCTGTCTGGGTGAAGATTTCCAGGAAAAGACACTTCTGTGAATTATGCGGGGAGCCTGTTTCAGCATTACACCACTTCTGGATGTAATGACTCTGTAACTAATTAACCACCCTCCAGCTGCCTTAGAGACACAAGAGAAAGAGGAAGAAAAATGGGTTCTACACTAAAGGCCAAAAGAGCCTACAGTATTTTTTCTAAAAAAGTGAAAATAGACAAAACTAAAGATAAACTAGGACAAAGGGCTTTGAGGTTGTCCTAAGAAAAAGGAAGGGGCTGGGAGCTGGTGCAGAGCATTAGGGGTGTGCTGCTCTCAGGGCTGTGGAACCAGAGAGACAGTTAAACAGTAGTGAGTCAGGGATAATTGAGGGTAACCCCCCCCCCGCTGAGAAACAAGGACCCGAGATTGCAGGGGCAGGGGAGTCCCAGAGTGGAACTGACCTCTGCTTAAATAGGTCCTGGGGACCTAAAGGTTAGAGCTCAGTTCCTGCAAAGAAGACACACACATACATGCACATGCATGCACACCCACATGCGTGTGCACACACACATGCACACACACCAGCCCTGCCATCCTCCACCTCATCCTATCTTGCAGGGCTCCTCCTGCGTCATGCAGAATGGAACCCTATCTCGTTCTCACATCACAGTGTGTCCGCCACCATCAGCACAGATCAGGGACAGACACCCAGTCTCACGGTACCTGACATGTATATGTGTTGGCACATCATATGCTGCTCTGCAGCCTGAGGGACAGTGCACACTTGTGTGTAACAGATGCAGGCCTGAGAAAGGGTTTACAGATGGGGAACAGGCACACAGGGGTACAGAGTGCAGGGGTGGGAAGGAGAGACAACACAAAGAGCAACACCCGTGCCCCACCGCACACCTACAGTATGTCCCAGTCCCACTGCTGGAGAGTCACACGTACACACATGGGCAAGCATACACACATGCACATGCACACATGTACCCCCACATGGATACACTTGCCACTGCCACCCCATGTTAGCAGCACCTCTCCACCCACAGCATCTACAACTACATACCTAGTGACACGCTACTCCCTTGCTACCACACTTCTACCACACACATTTACCTGCTTGCTAAACACACACACACACACACACACACACACACACAAACACACACACTCTTCCCAACATAGCTACCCCTCTACCACTCAGAGTGCATGCCTGGAAATGGAAGCATGACACATGCTTCCCTACACCCACACTCCAGCTTCACCAGCATACAGCGTAATTCCATGTGTGCCAAATCTGTGTATTCTGATACGCAATATCACACACCCCATCCACACAAAAGTGCACACTTCATTTACACATAGACACACTCATGGCAGGTCTTACAGTTAGTGTCACGTCATTCCATGTGTGTATCTGGTCTTATCTAGCAACTTTAAGAATAACCACCATTCCCTGCAGCTCCCAGGATCATTTCCTTATTCTGTTTTTTTAAAATATGGAATGCTTCATGAATTTGCATGTCATCCTTGCACAGGGGCCATGCTAATCCTCTCTATATCATTCCAATTTTAGTATATGTGCTGCTGAAGGGAGCACCCATATTCTGTTTTGTACAGGGCATAAGGCTGGGTCCAGAGCATGCATTCCTTAAATGTTTTACTGTAAATTTGTACTTTAGCATTATAGTAGCCAGATGTGCATCTCAGTACCTTTCCCTGAGAGATACAGGAAGCAATCTGTGTTTATCCACTTGGGATGATGAATGGTAAAGAGTGCGCACATCTACAAAAGTATCAAAACAGGATTTGAACACACCTTGTGCTTCAGCTGGTTTTGCATATGTTTACCAGAGCAGCACAGAGAGCTCAGGAGACCCACACCACTCCAGAGTTTCTTGAAAAAAGTTTTGTTTTGATTTTTCTTATAGAAGTACCCTAATTCAGTACAGCGGCATTTGAAAAACCAGATTTGCAAGTTTTGAAGGAGGTCATCAGGGTACTCGTGCATGGTAAAATACACACTTTCATAATAGAAGAGTGGCATAGGTAGATGATGATGATGATGATGATGATGATGATGATGATGATGACTTTGAATTTGGTCATCTGAGCCAAAGTTCTTGTGACAGTGGGGTAGAGCAAGAATCAATTGATATAAACACAAGGAATACAGACCTCCTTGATTCAGATGAAGAAGAAAACAACAGTATGAATACATATTTGACTAGCTGAAATGTCACAACATGGTCACAAAACTAAACAGAATGATCCAATATTAGAACTAGATCCAAAAATATAGTGAAGGTCTTGGTATGGGTGATAGGTATTGGACAGAATGCCAGCACTGCCATTCAATGTTGAAAATTGTAACAGATGAAATGCTACAAGATGATATGAAATACACAAAGGCTGAAATGCAAGTCAAACATTCTGTATGCACCATAAGCCATATTCAAAAATGTACTTATAATGACACCTCACTAGCTAAACTGAAATCATTCATAAGTCTTCTGTACTTAGCAGGGATTTCTCATGGTATTTGCAAGAATGCAAAAGACTTATGGAAAAGTGATGGGTCAAAATATAGCATAAAATTTATGCCCTTGTAAATGTGAAAACTTATTATGCTTTCAGTTTAGACATTGATCCTGAAACTCAGTCATTGGGTCCTTGTTCATATAGCAATAAACCATATGATGTTGCAAACAGACTTACTGCTCCCATCTCCCAAGCTAATCAGAATGTGACATTCAACAATTGATTTATCAGTTTCCAACTGATGTTGCATTGGCTAACAGAGCACAAATTGACCACCACAGTAACTATACATAGGAACAAAGCAGAAATTCCAAATTAAATGTTGAAATTTGAAACAGAGAATTGTAGAGCACAATCTTTGGATTTCAGAAGGATACAACATTGGCCTCATATATGGCAAAGTGGTACTGCTTATGTCAGCATTGCACCATGATGAAAATACTGAGAGGGAAACCTTGACAAAACTGAAGCCTGAGATGGAGACTTTCAACTACAAACCCAAGGGTGTTCTTGATGAGTTATGCAGTAACTATGATATCACTTGACATACAAAGCATTAGTCAATGGTCATGATTTACTCAACCCTAGACATATGTGGCATTAATTTTTTGATAGTTTACAAAGAAAATAACAAGTACAAAATATCACAGAGAGATTTTCTTAGAGGACTGGAAATGGAGCTCATAAGAGATCATTTACAGAAGAGGAAAACCAAAATGTTTCTGCCCAGGGGACTATGCAAAAATATTGCAGCACGCACTGGTAGACAGACAGGTAACCAGGCAGATGAGCATAACAAAGACCTACTAGGGCAACAGGAACACAGAAAAGATATCAACTGTGCCCTACAAGAAAGTACAGGAAAACAAACATATGCTATCAGTGTAAGTGCTATTTGTACATGGAACATGTGGTTGTCATGTGATGTGTGAAAACTGCCTTGAATGTGAGAGTTGATGCAAAGCTTATTTCTGTGGTAGACTGTTGTTTGCGTTTACACTGTAGTTGATATGGACTTTTATTTCCGATGTTGCTTTTAGGTTTTCTAAGCAAGTAAACAGCTGATGTGAAAATGTTGGTGGCTAGTCTAAGAATTCATTACATATTTGATATTTTATTGAAGTCTTATTTCTTTGCTGAGTGCATGTTGTACAACATAGTGGGAAAAAAATTCTTTACTTCAATTATCACATCTGAGGCAGTCTGCACATATGATCACAGCATATTCCACACACACACATTGCTTGCACTGATAAGCACATGCCATTTGCTTTCCTGGCCTTTTTGTAGGGTATATGTGACACTTCAGTAGTCTTGCTGCTTTGTCAGGAGGTTCTTAGTATATTATACAATGTGTGGTTAACAGGAACATAAAAAAACCAGTAAAATAAATTATTAAATTCTTAATATGTATTTTGCTTTTAGAACAGACATCAGTGTTTTCACATAAGCTGAGGAATTGCAGCCTCCATGGTGGGAGAAGGAGGAGGGGAAGTCCCTATGATGCTGACTTCCGGTGAGATGTGAGGAAGTACTTGTGTACTTTCTTACAGCACCTAAAAGATAACATCAGAAATAAATTCCTACATGAACTATGGTGAAAATACTCATAGAACCCTACTGTGAAAATAACCTGCTCTTCAACCATTACAGTGAAGGCAGTCTTCACACCTGACAACTGCAGTTCCATTCATACATCTCATTTACACTGACAGCGTGTGTGCTTGGCTTTCCTTTCCTATGTGGCAGTCTTGTCACTTCTCTTCTTGTCTTGTCAGGAACTTTCTGGGTGCTCTCCTTGCCAAGGCCTCTCAGGTTTTCGTTCTGGGTACAGCGGGCCCTTTTCCAGCGAGACCCATGAGAACTGTAGCCGTCAGTCCTTAGTGCTGAATAGAGGTGGAGGGGAGGGGCCATGTGCTTTACAGTGTCAGGATTTGTCACAGTTTATAATTGGCTCAGTGTCTCTGCACCCCAGCCCAGATCCTTCTACCTTATTCTAACTGATTCTGCCTGCCAGTATTGCATCAGAATCACCTTCAGTGAGCAGCATCCTGCTGATTAGAAGTGGGACCCAGGAGTTGACATTCAGAATGATTTTTATTACCCGGGTAATGCTTATGCTCAGCCACGCTGGGAAATCACTGTTACAACCTATTACCAATTCAGCCAGGACCTCCTGGGCCTGAGATTCTTGGTTTCCTACTTCAGCCAGGGCTTCCCAGGAGGGAAGGTTAGGGCCAAGTCCAGCAGTGCTACTGCCAAAGCTAACTCTGTGCCCTTTTCAGTGCTCCTGCCACTCAGAGGTAATGTGAGGTGTCTCTCAGGAGCCTGATGCTGCTTTTGGGCAACACAGCCCATTGTGGGACTGGCCTCGCTCACCCACGCAGCATGGTCTTGGTTTTCAGATCTGTGAGGTTTGCATATCCATATATTTCAAGGCAAAATCACCTAAAGAGTTGGTCTTTAGCTGCCCTGCATGCAGTGGGGGCAGGAACAGCCCCTGTGCCGTGGAGCTGGAGGACCATGGACTTCACACCAGTGAGGCATCAGTACAGGGACCATGCTGGACCACAAGGATGATCCGGTGTGAACAGAGTAGGACTCATCTATTCTCAAACCCCTGAGCTGTTAGGGAAAAACCATCAACATAGGGAAAAACCATCAACACTTTCTAGAAATCACAAAAGGGCTTGTCAAGAATCATCAGACTCGCATTTTAGCAAAAGAACAAATGCAATTTGTTCTATTTTCTTGTACTTTACATAACAGAAAGGCTAGGTAGTGATATTTCTAGTCATTCTCCTGGGAGTTCTTAAATGTTATCAGGGCCACATGTTTGTAGTAGAAAATACGTTAGATAGCATGTCAAACCAATGCATTATATAAAAAATAGAAAATGCAGAAGGCAGAAAGAATATTAAAGTGACCTTTAATTCTGCTAGCTGCTATAATCATTGTTAACATTTTGGTGTATGTAGTTTTTTCTTTCTGAATTTCTTTCTGTGTGTGTGGATTAAGATTTTATGGGTCATGTTTTTTATTTAACGCAGTCTTGGGAGTTGTTTTCCCTATCTTTGAGTATTTTTAAAATATTATGCATGATATTTGTTTAAATATGAGTGACAGTTGCGTGCCTAACATTGGCTGACTGAGGATGGGGAGGAAACAGCAGACGTGGCTCCTCCTGGAATTCAGTGTTAGAGGAGAGGGTGTCACAGAGCACATGAGCAAATGGGACAGAACACTCCTGGGGTACTTGGAGTATAATCTCCTGGCTGCAGGGAAGCCCTAGGGGAGGGAGAGATGGTGTGGGTGTTGGGTGGCACCACGGCAGGGGCACAGCTTGGGCAGAGAGGTGAGTCCCCCAAAGACAAGTCTACATCATAAGCCCAGTATCCTTGAGCATGACCTTACTTAGAAATATATTCAATTACTTTAGGACTTTAAGTCGAAATCATTGGATTTAGGGTTCGCTTTACTACTTAGGACTGTATCCTTGGAGTAACAGAGGGAGAATTTTGAATCCCAGAGGCACAGAGAATAAAGTCACTCAGAGACAGAAGAAGAGATTGGTGTCTGGAAGTCTCAAGCCAAGGACACCAAGGATGGCTAGCAGCTATCAAAAGCTGGGAGAGGGACATGAAATATATTCTCCTTCCAGCCTCCAGAGGGAACCAAGCCCACTGATACCTGGATTCTGCACTGTGTTCTCTAGAACTGTGGCAGAGGAAATGTCCTTTATGTTAAATCACCCAGCAGTCCTAAGAAATTAGCGCAGGGCTTTCTCGGTGGACAGGTGTCTGCAGTGCCTGGGGTGTGGGAGGGCTGTTGAGGACATACCCAGGCGGTGGAGCCAGCTGGCTCGGGACTTGGTGGGGGAGACGGATGAGTGGATTAGAGCACGGGGGACTCCGAGGAATCCAACATAACTGAAGAGTGGAGTGGAGCACGGAAGAGACTAGACAAGCTCCAGCACACACAGTTCGTCACTCAGTCTCAGGAGGGTCACAGTCTTTATCCAAAGAGGGTCACAGGGGAATCACGGAACATCTTGACAGGCAGGATAAGACCCGTGTGTGAGAGCCAGCCAGGAGGAGCAGGCCAGGGAAGCAGTGATGCTGACCCAGAGCTGGAAACTCTGCTGGAAACCGTGGACTATTACAGCCCAGACCAGCCTAAGCCCAGCCTAAGTACCACCACTGTCCCCACTTCCAAAGTGGGAAACTGGACGAGGAGGCTGTAACTAACTCTCAAGGAGGCACAGTACTCCTAGGTGGTAAAGCTGATGTTTAAACCCATGGAGTCTGGTCAAGGGCTCAGTTTCCTAGGAAGTGTTGCAAGCTGATGACTGTAGAGTTGGGGAGCAAACTGCAGATGTGGCTTCTAATGGACAGAACCCAGAGGGCGGATGAGATTCAGGTGGGAAAGTGTGCATGAGAGCACATCCTAGAGAAGAAGAGCATATGCAAGGAAGTCTTGTGGCACACTCACACCACAGGACAGCTCACTCATCTGTGTGGTAGCTCAGCTGCTTCTCACATCTCCGGAAGAAGGTGTGTGTCCCTGGAAAATCTTACCAGGTGTGTGTGCGCACACATGTTATGAACACTTAACACGAGATCCACTCTCCTAAAAAACTGTAAAGTTGGTTAATACTGTGCTCTAACTACAGACACAGTGTTGCCCAGCAGACCTCTAGAACTTACTCATCTGGCACAACTGAAACTTTTTTCCCCTTGATCTGTAACTCCCCATGTGCTCTCACCCTGGACCCTGGCAGCCACCATCCTACTGCCTCTGAGCTCAACTCTTTCGGATGCTTCCTGCAGGTGGAATCACTCAGCATTCTTCCTTCTGAGGCTGGCTTATTTCATTTACCGTAACTATTCTTCAGGTTCCTCCACGCTGTTGCACAAGGCAGTATCTCCTTTTTAAAACTGAATAGCATTCACTTGTTTGTGCCTAACACACTGGCTTTATCCATCCACCCACTGTCTGGTTGGATCATGAAGATCTGATCTGGTTTGGAACCAGATCCTGGCCCCTGTCTGGTGCTGTCCCTCTGCTCTGTTCCCAGCCACCATGGACTAAGCAGCTTGCTTGGCCAAGCCTTTCCGCCATAATGTTTTTGCCTTAGAGTCTGCTGACCCTGGACTTAATCCTCTGAAACCGTGATTTAAAGTACACCTCTCCTTCCATCTTTAAATTGTAGGTGATGGTGTTATGTTCCAGCAACAGAAAAACTGGCTCATACAATTTTGGATACTAATCCCCTACTGGACTTAGGGCTGATAAATGTTCTGCCACTTGTGATTACAGACTCAATGCAACGTATATCAAAATCTCAATGGTAATTTTTGCAAAAGTAGCTAACACCCTAAAATTCATATAAACTATGGAAGATCTTGGGTAACCAAAGCAATCTTGAGAAAGAAGAACAAAGCTAGGGAGTTATACTTAATTATTTCAAAAAATATTAGTAAGATACAGTCATTAAAATAGAGTGATACTGGAGCTCCAGTGGTGCAATCGGTTGGTGGGGGATACTTAAATAAAATAGAGTGACACGGTATAAAAACAGTCATACAGACTGACGGAATAGAACAGAGATCGTAGAAACAAACCCCATACGTATAAACCACTGGGCTTTGACCAGCGTGCCAAGAACACACAGCAAGGAAAGCAGAGTCACTTCAACACATGGCACTGGGGGGATGGGCGTCTCCATTTGAAACTGTGAATATGGACCCTGTCTTTTACCACAACAAAACTCAGCCAAAAGTGGATTGAGGTTAGAAAGTGGTAGCTGAAACTGTAAAACTCCTAGAAGAAAACATAGCAGAAAAGCCTTATGATGGTCTTGGCAATGAGTTTTTGGACATGTTAGTAAAGCAAAATAAAGGACAACGTAGGCTACATCAATCTGAGCTGCTTCTGCACAGGTCAGGAAACTACCAACCATGTGGAAAGAAGCTTGTCCCAGAATTCACATGGGGCCATATGCATAACATGTGTGAGGCCAATGCAGCGTGCTATGAAGAAGAGAATAAGAATAATCTGGGACCCAAGAGGGGCAGATGGGAAAAGTTACTCCACTTTTTTCCTGGTGAAACATCTGCCTCATCCTCATTCACTGCTTCCCCTTCTGTGCCATTTAAATGAGGAGCCAGGAGATTTGCTGAAGTGCAGACAGGCCCAAAGATGAGTAGCAACCCTCACACCCTAGTCATCCAAGAACTCCACCCTTTTGGGCCACCAGACTGTCCCAGCTAGGTCCCACTGGTGGCCTCTTTCCCAGCCCAGTGCCTGGAATCTCCTTTTTGTGACTCTGACAGTCAAGGCTCTGGGTGAGGAGCCATGAAGTCAGGTCTGTGATTGTAGAGTCCCTGGGCAGAAGACCCTAGGGTCAATTGACTGAGAGAGGCCACAAGGCCTTCTAATCTGAGCCCTTGCCTTTACAGATGTGGGCAACCAGGCCAAGTAGGGGGAGAGCTCCCAGGCCTTCCAGCATGCAGTAGGGTGACTTTCTTGTGGAGGGTGAGAGACACATGCAAAACCACTAGCATCCCTTTAAGCTCTTCCAGAAAGCATCGGTGTGTGAAGCTGCCATGCTCATCTATCTTGTAGAATTACATACACTACTTACATTTCAGAATGTGCAATTACCTTCCTGTGGGAAGAGTTTCCGGAGGTCTGCTGCTTCTTCATCCCCATGTTCTAGCACATGGCACCTTGTGAGCGCTGTGGAATGAAGGACGGGATGGCGGGGGGGTGGGTGGACGGGTGGGTGGGTGGATGGACGGATGGGTGGGTGGGTGGATGGATGGATAATTTAGGCAGAAGCTTTCTCCATTCTACCTCTTTCTCCAAAAATGATTTTCCTCTGGGAAATCTTGGTGCTTTCAGAGATGCTAGGCAGCATCTAAGACCGAACTGGAGAAAATTGTAAAATCAAGCAAATCAATTTAAGAGCCCCGTCTCCTTCACTGACTTGTCTGTCCCGCGGAACTCATGCCCTGACCACCGCACTCCGTCCCCTCGCCTGGGGCTCCTCTCCTCACCTGCAGCTTAGGTGCTGGATCTTGGGGAGTGCCTGGTTCTCAGCAAAACTCCCCTGTCCTGCCTCCAATTCGCTTATCTTCCAGTCGATTCTACCCCCACCAAGGGAGGTTTGCTATTCATCAATGCCTTTCCCCTTCCCATGACAAAATATGAGACTTTGGGGTCCCTTGGACTTTGTCCTAAGTCAGCAATTGGGCTGTTACTAGGCCCAGTCATGTCTTCCTCCCAGTCTCGCCCTGGTCATTGGTTCTTCCGTGTCTAGGGCACCGTTGGCTTTTTCAGATCTTCCTTCCTGCCTGCCTGTCACACTGGCAGCCTAACTAGTGTTGCTCCTTTACCTTGATTTGTGTAGGTCAGCACCAAATGGGTGCTATCACACCTGACGAGCACACACACACACACACACACACACACACCTTTACATATACCCGTATTTCCTTCTCTTATGTTTACAAAATAGGCACAGTGCCCACTCTGACTGTTGTGCTAGGCCAGGAGCATAATAACCACCTTGGCATTGATTAGGAGAGTAGTGAGGGGGCGGTGCGGCGCCACCATTAGTGTCATGCCATCGATTTTCACAGAGTCCCAGAAAATAAGTGCCTTTCCCCTTTAGTTTATAAATGAGGACCTGGAGGCACGGAGCAGTTAGATAAGTTGCCTAAGTTTAAGAAACAGACTCTGAATTTAAACCCAAGCAGGCTCTCTCTTGAGGCACTGCACTCGTCTACTGAAGAATCCCCCTTATTATTAATATTCCCATCATCCCTCTGGGCAACACCGAGTGCCCATTTTGTGTTTTCATTCATCGCCCTGCAGAACTGTTGGTGGCACGGAAGCCATTTAATATGTCATTGAATTAGATGCCACTGAAATTAGAATTCCAAACCTCATCCAAGTTGGAGCTGCTTGTATCAGATCAGCCTTCTTGCCAAGAGCAACTATAAAAACTGAATCGACAATAGCAACTACAAAACCTGCTGTTTGGGGGCCTTAGAGAGCACCCCAGCTGCCAGGACGTAAGAATCTAGGGGCTGGGGAGAAGATAAACACACCAGAGGAACCCAGCCATCTAGGCTGCATCTCCGTCCAAGGACTTGCTGCAGAGGCCAACAGTCCAAGCTTTTGGTATCCTCAGGACTGAAATTCAGGGCTACAAGGTCAGCAGCGCTCGAGGGGCCGAGATACTTACAGCACTGGTGCTCTGCTTTCATTCATCTGGGGTTTGTTGAACATGGGCCAAAGGCTTCAGCAGTGCTGCTTGTACAGGGATGATTCGTCCTGGAGCGACCTGGGAAGAGAGTTCCCTCCTCCCTCCAACATTTCTCCTGTTTTTGCCTCCTTAACGTTTCTCTAATCCTCCTTCCCTTTCCACCACCCAAGCCCAAGATCCCTGCCTGAAATTGCTTGGTTCCTCCTTTCCCTCCCTGGATTCCTAACCCACCTCCAGCCCTCTTCCCGACTCCATTTGAATCTGTTTGCACAGTTGCTAACCTACCTTCCTAACACACATATCTCACCAATTGATTCTTTAGATTGAAACTGTTCTACAACTCCACACTGCTCAAAAATATCAGGAAACCCAATCGTATTAGCATGACACCAAGGTTCACTTGTGCCCTGATCCTGCCAGCCTTTCTGGTCCATTCTATTTCCATCCTCCACCCTCTGAAGCCACCTCAGCTGACAGGCCATCCTCCTGGTGGCCACAGAGTCCAATCTTCAGATTTGTGCTCTGTCTTCTGCTCTCACCTGGCTGGTTTTGGTTATCTTGCATGATCCTGCCTGGCAAGCGCAGGACCCAGTAGACCTCTCTGCAGCCTCTCTCCCACATCTGCAACTGGGACCCCTGGCCTCTTGTGTCACTGTGGCACCCTTTCACAGTCCCTTGGGGCCAGAGAGCACTGGCCAGCAGCATCACTTCTCTCACTGGACTATGAATTTGAAGGGTGGAACCTGTAAGGTTGATCTGAAACTCAAATGCACAGCCCAGCTCTGCCAACTGCAGCTTTGTGAGATCAGGCAGCGCTGAGCTGAGGCAATGTGGCCAACCAGGCTTGCTTACAGGTCCCAAGGGTATGGGAAAGGTGTTTATCATGGAGCAAGGTTTACTCTGAGCTCAGGTTGCACATCACACTGGCTGGACTCACACTCATCTAGGCAAAAAAAGGAAGGTACCGCTCCACTCAGAGACCCCAGAATGTCAGGTGTGGCAGGCACCAGAGGGTCTGAGCTCAGCAGCAGAATCGCCCCTGCTATTCAGCCTCTCTGTCCTCCTTTGGATGTGGCAGCCTCAGTCTCCTTTCTACTTTGGTGTGTTGCTTCATTTTCTCTTGTTGCTGCTACAGAATACCCAACACCCCAAATTAAGGAAGGAAAGGTTTGTTTAGCCCACAATTTGTGGAGGTTTCAGTCCATAATCTGCTGGCTCCAAAGCACGGTGGCCTCATAGCAGAGGACAACAGTTCATGGTGGTTAAAAAAAAAAACAGCAAAAGCAACAAGAACAAAGATAGAAGAGTGAGGAGAGAAGGGTCTTTCTGTCCCTTATATTATATGCAGGCCACAACCACTCCACTCACACCCATAATCCCAGCACTGGACCATGACTCAATCACAAACTCTAGAAGCCTGCCTCCATGACCATATGAGGCTTTGTGGGACATTCAGACACAAACCATAACATTCTCTCCCTGGCCCCCTAAAGACTTATACACATTCTTTATGCAGAAGGCATTTAGTCCATCTCTAACTGTTACCAAAATCCTAACAGTTTCAGCTTTGCTGAAAAATCCGAGTCCCAAATCTCTGAGATGTAAGGAAAAAAATCTTAGCTATGGGCCTCTGTACAAATGAAAAGAAAGTTAAACACTTTCAACATTCAATGGAACACAATAAACATTTTCATTCCAAAAGTCTCAAGCAGGAGAATACAAAGAAATGGGACCAAAGCAAGTCCAAAATCCAGCAGGGCAAATAAAAAATGCTGTAGTTTCACACGTAACATTTAAAGCAATATGTGGCAAGTTGTGAACCTCAGATGGTTTTGGTGGCTCCACCCCTAGGGCACTTCTGGTGGTTGTAGTTCCCATGACTTCACTCTTGGGCCTGTTTTGCTCCTCCCTTACAGGTTTCCTCAGATGATCCACCTTCCTAGCTTCTCCAAACTTCTGGGGTCTCCACTGCACCTTTGGCTTCACACTCACAGTTTCACACACTGCCCTCTCAGGGGTACTGCTGGCTCTAAGGCCTTCTGAAGTCTGGGTGGAAGCCTTTTTAATCTCAGAATTCTCGCATTCTGCATGTGCCTAGACCAGTGTTACATGGATGATGCCAAGGTCCACTGTCAGCTGGGGCAGTAGCCAGGCTTTCTTCTCTCTTGGCTGTCTGGGTAGAGTGCCTGGACTGCCGAGCACTGTAAGCATGATTGTGAGAACAAATTCCCTATGCTACTGTCCTTCTGGAAGCTGGTGCAGCTGCCCATTCTGGAACATGGCACTCTGTGGCTTTCTCCTCAAAGCAAAATCTTTTCATTTTGAAGTTCTGAGACTAAAAAAGGTGGAGATTTGCTGCTCCTTGAGTTGCCCTCAGCCCATCTTTTATATTCTCCTGTTCTTTCTAGCAATCAAGATCTCTGCTCTGTCTTTGTAGCCCATAGAAGGGAAGAAGAGCTTCCCTTCTGGCTGAACTCACAACATTTTAAATCATTCTGTTGGCCTCTTTGCTGTTGATTCTTGTAGGGAGCGGCATGATAGCCTCACTGCTGCCACCCCATCCTGCCCTCCTGTGGGCATTTGGTGTGTCTGCCTACATTACCCATGATCCTCTCTGCCTGGCCGGACATGACTGCGACCTATCCGGTCTCTCCACAACATCTCTGCCTGATGACAACTTCCTGCCCTCACCCTATATAAACCATGTTCACTTCCTCAATAAACGAGACTTGATTGGAACTGCTCAACTTGTCTCCATCTCTCTTTCCTCTTGCCCTGCCCGCCATCCCCGTTCCCCCTCCAGGTGAG
>PVJX010012501.1:0-50245 GCA_004027295.1 Dolichotis patagonum
GCCCGGCCTTCTGCACCGCCCGCCGCCGCTTGTGCAGCTCTGCAGTGAGAGCGCCGCGGGGCGGCAGCACCTGGTGATGCAGTTGCCATGGCGACGACTGCCTCGGTGATTGGCCAGTGCAGTTGCACTCCATCACTCCCTGGGAGCTGGGTGGTGAGGAGGTTCCTGCACTCCCGCCCCTCCTCCGGATGCTGCAAGAGCAAACCCCGCGCGCACTACCCCCAGCCCTCCCCTCCTCTCTGAGCCCGACACCCCGGATGTGTGGGAGGGAAACATCCCGAGGAGGTCCCAGGTATCAGCAAGCCAGACGCCCCCGCCCAACCTGGCGACCATGGTGACTGGATGTCTTCGCGGGCTCCTGGGCACAGTGTAGGGACCAACCTGCTGAGGACCCTTCCGGAGGCTGCTACTGCCACCCTTCCTCCGCTCCCGCCCCAGCCTCTCTGGATGCACCTGCCACCCCCGGGAATGTGACTCGCCTTTCGATTTAATTTTATTCCCTTCCACATCTCTCTTGGGCATCCTGCTCCTCCTCTTAACCACGTTGAGCTTCTCCAGCCAGAGGGGAAGAGAGAGAGAGCAGAGGAGACGAGACTCAGACAGAATGGCTTGCCGAAGACGCTATTTGTGAGTATTTGTGGCTATTTGTGGCAGGGTTGTGCCTGAAGCCCAAGGCTGGGGCCCCGAGCTGAGCTGGTAGCTGGAGTGAGGGGCTTAGTGAAAGAAGGTCGCGTGGCTTGCAGAGGGAGTCGGCTGCCTAGCAGGGCTGCCTCTGTTTTTCCCCTGCGGCAGAGATGTTTGTTGGTGGTGATGCTGAGAAAAAGGCTATTAGTCAGCAAGTCTTCATCAGACCATGAGATTCACTGGCTTTGAGGGCAGTAACCCTCTCTCAAGTCCACATGCAGGGTCCTCAGAGCCACTGCTGTTTGGCTTTTTGCACAGCCCACAGTATGCCCATCTTGGGAGTCCAGCACACCCATGACCGACACTGCAGCCATGCCGGATGGAAGGGTGGCAGGCAGGCTGAGGCTACGTGGAGGTGCTGCACCCTCCATGGCCCGTCTTCCTGAGCAGCGTGGCATCTGTGTCCAGCTGCGGTCCCCAGGTGATCCGTGGGCAGGTCCAAAGCAGAGTTCCTGTCAGCTGGGCCCAATGCCAGGAGAAGCCCGTAGAGTCTCTGTGAGGCGGTGACATCACAAGGCCTGAGTATTTATGGAAACTGAAGCCCATGCTTGGTTAAGCCAGGCTTCCCAGGGGGCAGTGGGACTCAAATGCCAGTCCTCTGGCAGCTCTCTGGACTCTGCACTGTGCTAGTCAGGCGTGAGCAGCCTTCACCTGCCTTCAGGACCCTAGACCACGCGCGCTGAGGCCCAGCCTTGGGTCTCCCTCTGCGCGGGCACTTACCCAGCCCAGGGTGGTGGGCTGCTGTTCGGTGATCTCAGATTTCATGAGGTTAGAGAGCAGGGCTGGATCCACTTGGCTTGGACCAGGAGAGGGAGGCTGGAGCAGTCTTCAGGGGGCTCTGGAGGGGGTCCCCCAATACCCTCCTACCAGGGTAAGCAGCCTCCTCCCTCCATGGAGGGCGGTCCTCATGCTAATGGAGCTGGGAGAATGTAAACACAGCCTGGCTGGTTGCTTCTCTGTGCAGTTCCCCAGCAGGGCTGTCCACCCGCAGGCCCTTGGCAGCAGTGAAAGGCCACGGCGAGGCCTCTGTGTCTCAGGTTGGCCTTGATACCCAGTTTCCTTTCTTGTGGAAAAGCCCACAGCTTGGTCTGTTGGTGTGAATAGAGCGTGCTGGAGTTCTTGCTCCCCACGGTGAGGTCCTGGCTGTATTTTTAGAAACATAGTAAGTCCTTGCCAGGGTTGGCACCTCCATCTCCAGTTCTGGGTAGCATCTGTCTTCCAGAGGAGCTGTGTGTCACCTGCCACGCCTTTGCCAGGGCCCCAGGAGCTTGATGTCAGAGAAATTCTTGGCTTCCAGGTGCTGCTAAACCCTGGGAGTAGGTGAGATGTCACCAGGATGACATGTGATGATCTCCACGGAGAGTAACAGTCCCCACTCTGTTTTGGTACTCATAAAAGCCTGGTCTGGACATATACAAAGATTCTGTGTTAAAGATGGGAAACTGAGGCTTGGCAAGTCTCCCCTGGAACCTTGGAGCATGCTACCTGGAGGCAGGCGTATAGATTTTAGTTGAGGGTCTGTCTGAAGAAATCACTTGCAAGCTTTACAAAATATTCAACCTGGGCCCTGCTGCTGGAGCGCCCTGCCTGTGGGACGGGGTGGGAAGTGGCATCAAGATCCGTTTGGTCCCCTGGGGGACAATGGTAGTAGATGTCTGATTGCAGTTGGTGTTCTGTGGAGGCGTCATGAGGCAACCCTAGGTCCATTTTGCCAGGAGCACAGTTTTTAGATTTCACTGCCCTTTCCCATTTGGTCTGGTCCACGCTGCCAGAGGCCTGGAAACTTGTATTTGGAGACAGAGTCTGGGGTGGAGGGGTTGTGGCCAAGTGAACTAAGCCTGTCTGCCCTGCTGGCCTGGGATAGGGCTGCGCCTGTTGGGGGTTGCACTTTCTGTCTTCCTTCCCTGAGGGTCTCTGCAGCCTTCTCCAGCCCTCAGGCTCCCCATCTGGGCACTGTGACATCCAGGCCACCTCCCTCTGCAGTGCCACCCTCGAAACAGACTAGCAGGGCTGGGCTCTGCTGTCACAGAAGGACATGGGGACCAGAGCGGGCCTTGATGGGCTCACCCACAGGGTACCACCAGCCTGTCCCTGGGCCGGGGGACTGAACCTCTCTACAGCTGAGCTACAGCCCCATCCTTTTTAAATTTTTAATCTGGCACAAGGTCTCACTAAGTTGCTCCAGTCAGCTTTAAACTTTCGCCCCACAGAGGCGAGTCCTCTCTCGCCTCTGTGAAATGCCGTGTTGTTGATCGCATTTTACAAGCAAAGAAACTGAAGCTCAGAGAAGGGAGGGAACTCTCCGAGGGTCACACAGCTCCTTCTGCTGCACGCTTGGGAGTGTTGTCCTTCCTGCAACATGCCACACCCAGACCTGGGTGGGCTTGCTCCAGTGTCCCTGTGAGTGGCATGGCCAGGTGGCCTTTGGCTTGGAAGAGTCCTGGGGGGACGCTGACTGCACTCTCTGTCCCCATGTTCCTGTCTGCTTCTGTCCCTTCTGCCCTCTGTCATGGATCTAGACTCTGCCATTGAGGGGGAGAGGGTCACGTCTGGGGACTCAGTCGCTTGTGGAGGTGACACAGAGCAAGAGATAAAAGATGCTCATGAAAGCAGGAGACTTACTCATCAAACAGGCAGAAACTATGAAGCCTCTGGAGTCCGTTCCTTGATGCCCATTGCTAACAAGCAAGGTCACTGCTCTAGCCACAGCTTATGAAGAGCGTCTTAGAGACAGTCAGGGCTTCTTTAGTGACCACTGTGGTGACCATGTTGGCATCCTGGTCCCTGCATGGCAGTGAACTTGGAGAGCTCTCTGTTGATGGCTCCTCGGGCTCAGACACAGGAATGGGGCGGGCGAAGGTGCTGTCTTTCCTCCCCCACACGGGCCATTCACCCGTTCGACCGTGTGTCCCTCCACGGCTTGGACCTGTCCTGGCCCTGCCTCCCTCCTGCAGGCTGGGCTCTGACCACCAAGCACCGAGTTCCAGACCCACCCAGCCTTCCCCACTCAGTGCGTCTCCCTGCCCGCCGCTGTGGGTTTGCCTGTCCCAAAGTGGAGGTGTTGACTGCTTGTTACCCCAGCAACTGCCAGCCTGTAGTGAGTACTTAGGAAATCTGTGGCAAATGAGTGGATTACAGTGGGTGCTGGGCACTGCCCTAAACAGGGGTACGAAACCAAGTGAGAAATAGTTTGTGCATTCTGGGAGCCGGCAGGCTGGTGGGGCAGACAGATGTTACACCACCAACACCGAGTGCCCAGGGCTGGATGAAAGATGGTCCAGAAGCAGAGAGAGGGTTACTGTCATCATCTGAATTTGGGGACAGGGACTGAGAAGGTATCAGTAACCAGGGGCAGAGCCCGATGGACCTGATGATCCGGCCTGAAGCCTTCTGTGACGCTGTGAGTCTGCAGGCCTCTGGGCAAGTCCCTCGGCCCCTCTCAGTGTGAGAGGCACATCTGAGAGCTGGAGCCAGGACAGGGGCAGACCCAGGCCAGGGTAGTGTGGGTGTCAGAGCAAGGGGCACGGGGAGCTGCAGGACAGGGAGCTGGGGACGAGGGCTGAACTTGCATCCTGGCTGCAGGGGGAGGTAGGGCAGGGAGCCCAGCAAGGAGGTCTGGGAGGGGCGTCAGCTGCCCTGCCCTGACCAGGGCATTGCCCAGAAGAAGAGCTGCACCCCAGGGGTGTGGCTATGGGAGCACACAGCCTCAGGCTGGCCGAGTGGCTCAGGGCACTGTTGCCTGCAGTGTGCTGTGGCCGCTGCCTTAGCAGTGACCCCCGAGGACAGCGGGGTCTCTCTCCCCTCCGCGGGCTCAGCAGCCTCAGGCTCCCTTCTGATCCCACACAAAGTAGTAACAATGGGTGGGGAAACAGGTCCGGTTCCTGGTCAAGCGCACCTCACCGTGACAGCCAGCAGTGCCTGCCCCTGTGCAAACCACGTGGTGGCTGTTGGGCATGTTGGGCTGTTTTCTGGGCACGCTGACTCATCCCTGCCCTTCTCAGCCCCAGGTCACTGGGCAGCATGTAGGTGTCGCTCAGAGGCTGAGAGGCACAGGAAGGTCGCACTGCGTGTGTTCAGCAGGGACTTACTGACACCTGCGATAGGCCCCGCCCTGGGGTCCGTGCTTGGTGCTGGGATCAAGTGAGTGGGTGTCTCTGTCATGGAGTACTGCAGGGGACAGAGCACAAAGAAATAGAGAGGACAGAGAGCCTGTTTGGGGTGGGTATATCGGGACCGGTAGGGCCACTCTGACAGGCTTCCTGGAGGAGGTGGCATTTGAGCTGAGCTCAACATGAAGAGAATAAACTGACCGTAAGTTCAGGAGGTGTCCGGGCTCTGGGAAAAGCAGGTGCCAAGGGCCTGGGAAGGCAGGGTTAGGCAGGAGGCGGAGACGGATGTGGTTGAGGCAGGAGCTGGGAGGCGCAAGATTAAAACCATGAAGATCCAAGAGCCGGGGTCTTCCTGGTCCCACCACAAGGGACCTGCACCTCTCTCACCCATGGTCACCTCTCTGCCTCTGCCCGGTGAGGCCCAAGCCCAGGGCTGTGACTTGCAGGCCACACTGCATGAGGCCTGGGATGGTGCCGGCTTAGAGCCTTTGTCTGGAGTGAATCTTCAGAGAGGGGCAGCCATACCCTGCCGCCACCTTCGAGCCAAGGATGTGAGCATAGGTCCCTGCGGACTCCCCTGGGCCTCTGAGGGAACCAAGGCCAAAGCTGCTGCCCTCAGCACCGTCCTTTGTTGCCCAGAGGATGGCCTGGAGTGCAGGTGTCCGGCTCAGCCTCCTCCTCCGTGGCATGGGCTGGTTCTCCACCTCCCAGCCCTTGAAGGCCAGCATCCACCCTGCCCCCATCCCCAGCACCCCTGTGTCCCTCGGGACCTGGCTCCCAGCTCTCCAGCGTCCTCGGCTGCCCTGTGGCGCTGGCTGCCGAACTTGCTCCTCGAGAGGCTATACTCGTCAAACCCTCCCAGCTGTGCCGAGTTGGCTCTCAGGCGTCCTGCTTTGTGGGCAGATGTCTCTCAGAGCCAGGGTGCCACCCCCAGGCTGCCCCAGTCCTCCTGTGCTCCTTCCCCATGCATACTCAGCTGGCACTGGGTAGGGATAGCCATTCCACCCTGTGCCCGGCCCCGTCCTTGGGGCTACAGGCCCTTTCTCTAGAGGTGGCTGGGAGCCCAGCAGCCGGTTTGTCCCCGTCAGCAGGCCCTGCAAGGCACTGTCACTGGTGCTCAGCTGCCTGTGGCTAGTGTTGGGGCTGCTGTTTCCCCTAAGCGTCTCATGGTGGGCTGACCTGGTCTCCTGTCTCCCTGGCACTCACCCAGGAGGGTCACCCCACGATGCCTCACACCGTGGGTTCAGGTCCCTGTGGGACACAGGAGAGGGAAGTCCCTGCCCTGCAGTGTGAGCCTGGGAAGGACGATGCTTCTCTGCTCTCTGCTCTGGGTTTTGCTGAAAGGGGTAGGAGGCCAGGAGAGGACAGTGTGGTGGCTGCTAGAAGCTCCTTCTGATGTCCTGGCTCAGTCCTGGTCCTGTCACTTTTGGGGGACCTGGAGGCCTTGTTCACTTAGCCCAGTGATCATCAGGCACCTGATATGTGCCAGGCAGGCCCTGCATGTGTGGAGCTGACATTCTAGCGAGGGGACACGGGACACAGGATGTGGGACAGAAGCACCTGCTGGACCCAGGGTACAGGGACAGCAGGGGGCTCTGCTTGCACGCTGCCCTCCATTCTATCCTCTGGTGCACCCTGGCCACCCTGGCAGGGCCCCTCCCTGCCCCCACCAGGACCACCACGCAGGGTCCCTCCCTGCCCCTGTGGGCCTCAAGCCTGACTTGTGCCCCTTCTCTACCCATCCCAGCTGCTCCCAGTGGCTCCTCTCTGGGGGTGGCACAGGCCTCTCCATTGTCACCAGCTACCCACGAGGTCCTCTGTTTCCATGGGGAAATATGGTGCTAAGCTGCCTGTGGCATCCATGGGGGAGCTGGTCTAGAGAAGCACCAGTGGCTGCTTTTTCAAATGGTGCACTACAAAGAAAGATTTTTCATCTTGACTTTTTGGCAGGGAGGTACAGCACTGGGTATTGAACCCTCTTAATCTTTTCATTTTGTTTGTTGTTCTGAGACAGAGTCTGCTCCTCCTTGGGAGGCCTGAGCCTCCCAAGAGCTGTGATGACAGTTGTGCACCCCCATGCGGGCCCCTGGGCCGTTTTGAAGCATGCAGTCAGCTCTGTTAAGTACATTCACACTGTGAGCGGCCCTCACTGTGTACCCTAGAACCCTTCCATTCTCCCAAACTGAAGCACTCATGTAAACACTCATTCCCCATTTTCCCATCATTCTGTTTCTGTCTCTAAATATGACCACTCTGGGGGCTTATAGAAGTGGAGCTATACAGTGGAGCCCTTTGTCACTGGATTACTTCCCTTGACAGAGTGTCCTCAAGGTATACCTACATTGTGGCACATGTCAAAATGCCCTCTCTTTGTAAAGGTTATATAATATTCCACTGCATGGCTGACCACATGTTGCTTATCCCCCTGTCTGTGGACAGACAGTTGGGTTGCTTCCGCCTTGGCTATTGTGAATGACACTGCTGTGACCAGGGGTGTGCACACACATCCTCCAAACCTTGCTTTTGCATGTTTTGTGTGTATTCTCCAAGGTGGGGTTACTGGAGCAGAAGAGATCCCTGTTTTAAGCTTCCCACCAGCAGTGCACGAGTGTAGCCACCCTGATGGGGTAAAGCGGGGTCTCGTGTGGTTTTGATTTACACTTTCTAAATAAGGGTGCACATGAGTGAGGATTTGTAGTGTACGGAAAAGACGCTTTTATGATCTTTTTGTTTACTATATTACTGTACGTGAACTCAGCCCTCCCCTCTGCTCCCCTGTCTCTCTAGCCTGAGCCACAGTTGCACCCCATTTCCTGAGATCCTTCCAGAGTTCCCATAAGGCCACCTCCTCTCCTGTGTGCCACAGCTTGGCATTGTCACCCTAGCCACCTCTCAGTGCAGACCAACGGTAGGGGTGCAGTTCAGTGACAGAGCTTGTGGCCAGCATGTGCCAGGCCCTGGCTTCCATCTGCAGTGCTTCCCTCGGAGCAGACAGCGTGAGCGCTGTCATTTCAGAGTGGGCACCACTGCCCACTTCTGCAGTCCCAGCCTCTTGGGAAGCAGAGGTGAGAGGATCATTGGCACCCAGGAATTCGGGGCAGCCTGGGTATCCTGGCAAGATCTCAACTCCATGGAAATAAAAATGAAAATAAGCCACCAGAAGCCTGTCATATGACTTCAGTGTACCTCTAAGTTTTCCTTGGGGAAGGAAGGTCTGACTTGATGTATCTGGAATTCTGCCAAGAGCTGTCACCATTCAGAGCATGACATCACTGAGGTTAGCTGTTCTCAGTGGGCCAGAGTTGCCCAAAATCCAAACCACTGTTGTCGTGTAACCAGAAAGGCCACTGACTTTGTCTTCAGGCCTGGGGGCCCAAGCCTGCCCACCATTAATGGGCTGGACTACGCATTCTCCAGCGTCGTTGTCTCCTGTTTCTCCCTGTGACATGCTGCTCAGGGAACTCTGTGGATGACCTTGGAAGTGACACAGGACAACCCGTGTCACTAGTTTCAGAGCAGAGGAGCTGGCAGTGGACCATTTAGGGTATGAGCAGGGGTGTCGCCCAAGGGATCTTCACAGTCGTGGGACTGTGATGCCCAGTTGGGTCTGCCTTGATGGGTTCTGCTTACTCAGACTCAACCAACTGCTTGTGGAAATTCCAGGCAGTTCTTGAAAGCAAAGCTTGACCTTGCTGGGTGCCACACACCATACTGAATGAAGTGATTGATGGGCACAGCTGCTGTGGTTCCTGACATGTCCCAGGTCCACAGTCTCTGTTCTCATGCATCACCCACTTGGAGCCGTGTGTGTGTGTGTGTGTGTGTGTGTGTGTGTCCTGTGCAGCTGACCCACACTAGTTGCATCTGTCCTGAGGTGTAGACATTGTCCCCCTCATTGTTCCCCACACAGCATGGTGGAACAGTGGTTTTAATAACACTGGTATTACATTAAGCAGGGTGAGTTGAGAGGTTCACGGATGCAAGATGATGGCATAGGGCTTACACTGCGGAAGGTTCTGGAAGCTTGGAGTGGGGCAGGCCATGTGGCTCTAATGAGGCCGAGCTGCTGTTGTGGCTGGTCCCCCTGACAGCTCCCAGGACACTGAGAGGGGACTCAGCTGTCACAGACACGGAGAAGCGGTGGCAGAGGACAAGTGTGGCACTGGGCAGTCTGCAGACATTCTGTGGTCAGGGACCTCAGCATCCATGAGTTTTCCGATGTTTTCAGCATCGTGGGAAATCCAGTGTGGGCGGATATCGCAGTGTCTGTCTCCTGGAAGTATGATGTCCTCTAGGATGTTGCTGTTGGGAGAAATGGGTAAAAAGAGGATAAGACCTCCCTGTATTCTTTTTTCCCAACTGTAGATGAATCTAAAATTCCATATCTCAACTAATTTGGGGGGCTGCTAGGAGTAAACCCAGGGCCCTCTGGGACAGAGCGCATGCTCCCACCAAGCTGTCCTCTCAGCCCCAGCAAGTTAAAGTGTAGAAAGTCATGGGGCTGGGATGGGTCTCAGGCCTGGGGACTGTGGGGGAGGAGACAGCCAGCCATCTCCCTGCCCTGCTCCTCTGCAGAGCACCCGTGGTTACCAGCCTCCACCACCTTCCCTTCCTGGGACTAAGACCCTCCACTCTTTTGCCCTAAGGCTGACTCTCCCTCCTCCCCCACCCTAAAAAGGCAGTGCCTGCCCCTGGGGGCTGCTGGGGCCTGTCCAGCCCCCAGGTCTTGGAGAGCCCCCTCTGCATGGTCCCGGTCCCTGGGCGCCCCTCTCTCCCCGGCTGGCAGCGAGGTCCCACCCTCTCCTGCGCCTCCAGGCAGCGAGCAGCAGGCAGCTGGGATGGAGACAAACTGAACATTCCTGCAAATGCCATTTGGAAGATCAAAATGGAAAGCAGTCGACTAAAACTAAAAGGTTACGGGAAAACAAGCGCTTCGGCTGATTTTGTCTGCGAACTGACTATGCTATGAATTGGCTCTTGGCACATTGGCTCATTGCGAATTGAAGGAGGACCCAGGACAAGGCCGTTGAGGTTGGGGACAGCGTGAACCAAGACTGGCTTGGGGCCAGCACAGAGGCCACCCCCACACCAGTCTGAGGGGCTTGTGTCTGTTTCATTGCCTGGGGTGTACTCAGGACCCCCCCCAGCCCTCCACCTCCCACACCATCTTCAAGGAGTGTCCCGGGTGGGGAGTGTCTGTCCTGGTCCTGTAGGAACAGCACCCCAGGTTGGCAAGTGGCCAAGGGAGTGCAGCTCATCGAAAGGTGTTTTATTGCCCGGGAGCTTCACCCCTCATATCAACGTGGCTGGCATCTGTTTGGATGGTTGATAAGGACAGGATCCGTACTTAATCACCACGGCCCTCCTGGAACCCGCTGCCCTCTCTGCACAGCCTGGTGACAGTGCTCAGCATTTCCTACCGTTTAATCTGCACTGTCAGCTGGGAGAAATGTCCTGAGGCTCTTAGATGCCCAGGCTTGACGGGGCTTCTGTCCCTGACCAGCTCCAGGGCTGCAGAGCCTGCAGAGGAGGGGATAAGCAAGGCCACCCACTTCCTGTCCCCCCAGCAGCTGCGGGGATGGAACCCTTTGTCTGTTGCCACCTCCCCAATAGCTATGTGACGTGGGGCCATCCACGTAACCTCCCTGAACCCATTTCTTTTCCGTCAGATGGGTGCACCAATTCTGATTTTGTGGGGTGGCCCTAAAGACTCAGTGCACGTGGCAACCATGTCCCTTTCCTCCCCTGGATTCTAGTGGCACAGATGTGGGCTGGGGTCGTGGGCCCCAGGGAATGTGTTAGTCAGGACTCATGGTATCACAAATAATAGAAACACAACTCAGAGGGACTGGGATGGCTACTGCCAGTGAAACTGGCTTCAAGGCCGTTGGATCCTGGGGCCCCAGCACCTGGGTCGCTGTCTGCTGCCTGTGCTGTCCCCAGGATCTGTTCCCTCAGAGAGATTCTCCCATCCCACCCATCTGCCCCGGGGCTCTCAGCCATTCCTGAAACTGTCCCCAAGGCCAAGAGTGGCTTCCTGGGTAACGAGGCCCAGCCCTGGGGCCAGGCACAGGGGTCAGCCCTGTCCTAACCACTGAACTGAGCACTGAAGAGAGAGGATCAAATGCATGTGGGGTTTTGGATCGGTAAACTGAGGCTAAAGAATTAGTTAGAGTTAATGGGAAGCTTGGTCAGTTTGGGACAAGTCTAGACCAAGCTGGCAACCTCGGCTCAGAAGTGGGTGGAAGCCTGGGCTACCCCAGCTGTAGCTGAGGCACCCGGAAGGTGAGCCTGGTACCCCAGTCCGCTGGCCAGGCCTGCCCAGTGCAGCACCCACGCCGTGGTCTATGTGCATTCAGCATCCCAGGGGTGGCGGTGGGGGGATGCCACACACTTGGGGAGTTCCAGGACCCTTGATGCCATGTACCCCCCACCCTGCGCTGGCATAATTTCCTCTTTCTTTGGCAACCGGAACCTGCAGACAGGAGGAGCCTTTCCTTGCTGTTTGTCTTTCCTCTTTATGAAGAAGAAAAGACCAAACCCTGCATGGGGTGTTGTATGTCACCCAGGGAACTCACTTTATCCCAGGTTGACCTCAAATCCTTCTCAGGTACCTTGGAGAAAGGTGCCTCGGAGAAAGGACCTTCCTAGTGGTGCTGGGCCTCCTGGGGAGGCAGTTGGAGGGGAGGCCAGCATGCCTGGGTGCCAGCTGCCTGTCCCATGTCCCCATCTATAGAATGGGTCAATTCCAGATTCTTAAGTGAGAATCAGTGCTTGGAGCGGGGGAGGATGCTAGGATTCTGCCGCTAGCGCTCACAGTCCTGGTGTCTCCAGCCTGACCACTCACAGGCGCTCATGGGGGAGGGTTTGTCTGTCTTCACCCCCCCCCCACAGCTCCAGGACAAGATGTCCACTGGTCCCAGAGTGCCGTGGGCAGCAGGTGGGCTGTGCTGTGGCTCCGTCTCCTCCTCAGCTGAGCCCTTGACCTGTGTCACCTGGCCCTGGACAGGAGCCCTTCTAGGAGCCCCAGGTCCAAGCTAGAACTTCAGTCCACGGAGTGCAAAGCTGGGGTACAGAGGCAGGCTCGGGTAGTGCCCAGCGCCAGTCGAGTCATAGATATGACTTGGTCCTTGCCCTGGATCGGCGGCTTGGAGTGTCCGCATGAGGAGTTCCCCCAGGGAGGGACTCCCGGCACCAGCTCATCTTGTGGAGCGAATGGATGCCACTATCCCCTTCCTCATCTTACTCCATCCAGATGCCACCCCGGGGCCTGGTCCGTGCAGGCTGAGGAAGCTTGATAGGCAGAGCTGGAAGTGGTCGATGGGGGACCCAGGTGCCCTGTGAGATCCAGCCTGAGGCAGGGACGGCAGGGGCTTTGTGTCCAGGCTTTGTGGGCCACATGCCCAGTGGTCCAGCATGAGGACCTCACAGTGCTGTCGCCAGATGAGCCTCCTCCCGATGTGGAGGGGGTGCAGTGTGGCGCAGAGAGAGCCACAGAGGGATTTGGGGCTCTCGATTCCCTGTGACTGGAGGTCAGGGCTTTGGTGAGGGGGACATCGGACTCGGGACAGTGAGCTTGTTGGTACCAAAGCCTATCACAAAATAAAACAAAACAGAAACATGAAGTCTAGGCCGCCTCTTCCTAGGGTGCTTTTCAGGTTTGCTAAGGAGGTCCCCATCTCTTCCATTCCCTCACAGTTTGACTTTCTGTGCCCTGAGGGGACCTTGCTTGTGTGTTTACAGCCTTTCTTTGGGTAGTGACCATGGGTAGTGACCATGTCTGACCCCTCCACTCTTGTCCGGCCCTGTGCTTTGAGCACCCAGCCAGATGCCTGTCACCTCTAGGTGCCTCAGTTTCCATATCTGTAGAGTGGGGCTATGGGTCCCAGGGCGTGGTGAGTGTGGAATGCACTATCAATGGTTCCCTGGCCCAGAACCCTCAGTGCTTGTTTCTGTGGTTCAACTCCTTGTGGTCTACCAAGGTCTGACAACTAAATGGGAAAATTCTGGGAGAGTTCCTCAGTATTAAATGGCCCTTATTATGGTACATTGTCATAACTGGTCTGCTGTTTTATTAGTCATTGCTGCTAGTATCTTACTGCGCCTCATTTAGACATTAAATGTTATCCTGAGTGTGTGCAGAGGGAAAACCATGCATAGATTTCAGTTCTGTCTGCAACTTCAGGCGTCCATGGGCTCCTGGCATGTATCCCTTGGATCTCCAAGGCACTCCCGTGCCACCACATCCTGAGGGGCCTGCTATGACCTCGGCACTCTGTGGGTGTCACATTGTACTAGTGACTTCCTGTCTGACAGTGGCCTGTGACTCGCTCGCCTGCCTGCAAAAGTCAGTAACTCCTCTGAACAAACTTCCTGTGTTGCAAAGGGAAACTGAGGCCCAAAGGTCCCAGATGCCCGAGTTCCACCCCAGGGCTCTGGGTTCTGCCTGCATCTTCTGAGATACCCTTGCCCTGCAGCAAGGAGGATTTCTTTCCTCAATGTTTAAAAATTAGTGTGTATTTTTTGTTTTTGATGTTTTTTGTTTTTTGAGACAGGTATTGATAAGTTCAGGCTCAGCTTGAACTCACAGTGTAGCGCAGGCTGGCCTTGAACTGGTAATCCTCCTGCCTCAGCTTCTTGAGTGCTAGGATCACAGGCATGCACAGTCATGCCCCATTATTAGCCCACGGTACACACGATCGAATTCTTTATATGAAGTTGGTCTATGTACATCACACATCTTTACTCTTTCTGTACCCCCTTTCTCTCTCCTCCCTCCCCACTACCTCCCTCTCTTCATCTTCTTCTCTTTTGGAGGAGATCTATCTCTCTGTGTTCAATCTTCTATTTTGCTCTTTGTTTATACTTTGAGTTTCTTCCCATATAAGAGAAACCACATAACATTTAAGCTTGTGTGTCTGATTTATTTCTCTTAACATTGAGGTCTCAAGGTGCTTCCATTTCCCTACAAATCCTCAGCTTGATCCTTCTTTATGGCAGAGTAGTACTCCATTGTGTTTAAGTGCCACATTTTCTTTATTCTTTCGTGTGTCGATGGACACATGGCTGCTTCCAAGATTTAGCTATTATGAGTTGTGTGCAGCAGAGAATTTTCCAGATTCTGGGGCAGGGCAGCCTGGCAGGATGAAGGATGTGGAGTCCAAGCCAGGACAATCACTTCACTGTGCCCGTGTGGGACTGCAGGCCAGTGAGCAGGGCCATTATGGGCCAGAGCCAGTTAAGAAAGTCAACAGAAAGTGGACAGAGGCCCTCTGTGGCCTCCTCAGAGGAGGCCCCCGGGCAGGCCTGGGGCCTGGGCAGGGCTCAGGGCAGAGGCTGCATGGCAGCTCCCGGGCCTTTCTGCCCCTGTGGCAGGAAGGTCAGCCCATATCCCGGGTCAGAAAGCAGGGCTCAGGCAGGCTCCTGTGGCTTCAGAGACCAGTGTGGGGGACCCTGGGGACTGCATGACCCCAGTGCCAACTGGAAGCCCTCATTGATGACATCCCAGCCCTGGCTCTATGACCTTGAGCCTTCAGCCACTCCCGGGGCATACTGAACTGCCACCCAGCCCTCAGGACAACATCCTGTGCCCACGGAGGGTGAGGGGCAGGGGACATCCCAGGACCCAGCCCTCCCCATCAGCCATGGTGTACCCAGGACCAGGAAAACACCTCGCCCTGTGGCCCGCGATTCCGGGAAGGCGGCCTAGAGAGACAGCCGGCTGAGCACAGAGACCCTATTGATGACGGCTCTCCTGGGCCTTGTTTATGCACTGGCCTCAGGGCCGCACCACGCCCACCACCACCCTGTCTGGAAGAGGTGGCACCTTGAAGGGCCGGGAGGGATGTTTTTCCAGACCCAGAACACACCCAAGGGATGTGGCAAGTGGGAAAGCTGTCTCCCAGGGCAGAGAGTTAAACAGCCTTACGGCCTGGCCCAGGCACCCCTGCTGAGGAGGACCCAGTGGAAGCTGTCCTGACATGCCCCCCGGGGTGTCCCAGGGCCTGGCAGGGCAGACGCCTTCGTTTTCCTTGCTGCCTTCAGCGTTTCCTTTCTCAGGCTGACGCTGGGGCTATGATTATTTAACATGAGGGAGGAGAAGAATGTAACACAGTGGTCTGGGGCCTCCCTGCCCCCTGGAAACTGAGGCAGACCCCACAAATGACCCCTCCCGGGCCTCTAGGGGACTGGAGCCTCCATGCCTTGGGCTCCATCCTGGGGTGATCTCCCCCCAAACAGCCTCCTCCCACTGTGAGTTCCCACTGCAAGTCCTGTCACAGAGTATCTGGGACTTAGAGCTGCTGCCCAAGGTGGGGCACTGTGGGGTCTCAGAGCCTGCCTTCTGCCTGCCGTCCCTGATCCCCACCTCCCTTCCTAGGGGCCAGCTTGCTCCAAGGACCTACCTGCCCCACCCAGGATTCCTCCCACAGAACACGGGGTGCCTGGAAGGATGCTTACCCCTGCACTCAGAAAGGGCCAACTTTGGAAAGCTCCCACAGGCTTGCTGGCTACCTACGGGAACCCCCTGGGAGGCTTTTAAAAGAGGGGTGCATACAGCCAGACACTACACCAGCAAGCGCTCTGGAATGGCACGGAGTCCTGTGGGATGGGGTCAAGGTGGTTTGAAGTTGGAGAGATGCGAATTGGAACCATAGTCGGATAACACTATTTACAGAGCTATCCAAATGGTTAGAATAAAAAACAGAGGGGCCAAGACAGAGGGAGGGGTGTGTAGGGTGTGGACAGACAGGTCCCCTCACCTGGCCTGCCTCTGTGGGGAGTGAACAACAGGGTAATTTCTTTCAAAACTCAGCATACACCTGCTGGAGGACCCAGCTCTCGGCAAGCTCCTGGACACTTTGTTCTGTTTTGTTTTGTGACAAGGTCCATTGTATGGTTCAGGCCAGCCTTGAATTCACTGTGAAACCTGGGAGGGCCTTGAATTTGAAACGATTCTCTTGCCTCAGCCTCCTGAGTGCTGGGATGACAGGCCTGTGTTACCACACCTGAAAACAGTCCTATTTTATAGCATTGGTGTCATGTGTTACTATATATTATGTATGTGATTACATATTATGTATGTAAGTTATCTTGAATAATGGTCAATCTTGTATCCTATGCTCACTGTTTATGGAATACAGACTCTGCCTCTGGCACTCTGCCGAGTCCTTAAGTGCGTATTTCCTTGTTTGATTTTCCCAACACACTACAGATGAGGAAACTAAACTCAAGTGAAGAGGTTAATTTACTTGCCTGAAGTCACACAGCTAAACTGTGGCACAACTGGGATTTGAACCCTGATCCTATTGAGTCTAAAACTTAGGTCTTAACCTTTAAACTTTAACATCGCTGTATAATATAGACCATTATGTGTAATGATACTAGCCAGGTGGGTATCTAAAATAGTTTACATGCTGTGTAGCCCCAAGCTGGCTTCAGACTTGTAGATATCCTCCTGCCTCAGCTTACCCAGTGCTGGGATTACAAGTGTGCACCACCGTATCTTGTTAAGACACTTTTTTTTAGAGATGGTATCTCATTTCTCCTCAACAATTGCATGGGGCTTATGGAGGGACTGTCTCTGTCACACTTCAGCAGGGGTGGAGAGGACCACAGACTTGGTCATAGGTGGCTGCTCAGTGTGGCCTGGCAGGGTGGTTGGCAGAGCCACCCCTGGCACGGGGATGGGGATCTGTGGGGTGGAGTCCAGGTGGGGGACAGGGACATGGGTGGGGGCAGTTCAGAGCCCCACAGATTAGCAGACCATGCATGTGGTCCACACCCACCCAGGCAGCTCAGTGGACCTGGTGTCCCAGAGGGCCAGGTTGGACAAAAGCGTAAATGCGTTACTACTGCGAAGAGAAGCCCACACAGCCAGGACTTAGGGGCTGCTCGGACAGCAGTGTCTGTCACTGCAGGCCTGGGAGAGAGGTGAGGACAGGAAGGAGGGAGAAGGGAAGGAAGGAAGGAGGAAAGAAGGAGCTGGTTCAGGGTGGGAGCAAGGTGGAGTCACACAGCCAAGTGCGATGGTGCTCACCTGCAATCCCAGTACTCAGGAGGCTGAGGCAGGAAAATCACCTTGAATTCAAGGCTATCCTGGGATAGATAGGGAGATCTTGACTCAGAAAACAAAAACAAACAACAAATATTTATTTGGTTTTTTATTTTTTAAGACAGGCAGTCAGAGACAGCCCGCAAGGAATGTGGTGTTTGCCTCTCAGCACCTGTAAGGGGAGTGTGACTCCATGCACCGCAGAGTTCACAGAAGGGCTAGAGGAGGAAGTGAGAGGAGCGCTCTGCACACAGCAGGCTTCCTGCCCGGGGCCGGGGTGCCCGGTGTCATCCTGATGAGGCCAAAGCAGGACCAGACTGGGAAATCAGTCCCTGTGCAAGTGGCAGGTGGCCAGGGGATCGAGCACTGTTTTGTGGCATCTCGGGCACCATGGTGGGGTTGCTGTGGGTGGCACTTCAGGCCAGGCTGGCACAGAGTGCTGGACCCATGGTGCTAACCCTACTGCCCGTGGGGGTGGAGACCAGTCCAGGAGCTGAGCAGGGGACGCCTGCTGTCTCTCCTCATAGCTCTTCCCTCCTGGGGCTTTGGCACAGTGCTCCTGGTCCCCCGCAGAGTCTCCGAGCCCTGTGGGCAGGATGTGGGTCAGTGTCCAGTGGAGGAGGGCAGCCCCTTGCAACCCCTGGGGGCTGGGGAAAGGCGGGCCTGGCAGTGCCTCTCAGGAATGGCACCTGGAGCAGAGCTGCTGCCGCTTTGATGGCCCATGGCAGGCACCAGCACTGGCTCTGAAGTCCCAACTGTGGTGGCCAAACACAGGGGCCCTGGATCCCAGAGGCTGTGGGTAGCGGTCAAGCTCACGGGCAGCTACAGGAGACAGGTGGGTGTCCCATGTGGGAGACAGTGTGACATGGTGGACAGGTGCCATCTGCAGGCACTGTCTCCAGAATGCATTTCGTGTCCCCCTCACAGCTGCTCCCTCAGGGTCAGGGGCAGGGACAGGCTGCGCTGGGGGGCAGGCTGTTCCCCCACCTTGGACTCCCTAGATGTGGCACCTGGGGTGTGTCGCCAGGCAGAGTATGTAGAAGCTCACTTTTCTGTTCTTTGAGGTGTGTAAGGTGCCCCAGGACTATTCCCCGTCTACAAATACAGCAACAGAGGCCCAGAAAAGCGGAGGACCCTGCACCAGTGCCACAGCTGTTGCACATGGAACTGGGATTTGGTGGCGCTGAGCAGGCTCCCTGACCCTGGGCACAGCCAGAACTCTACCAGAGAAGCCAGGCAGGCCTTGGCACCCAGAGGCCAGATCCCATGCCGGGTGGGGGGCCTGGCTCCTGGGCTCCTGGCTTCCCTGGCCTTGGGGCTGGGTGGGCCTGAGCCCGAGGTCCTGTGGAGACATCACGGGCAGCCTCTCGGGGAAGGAGCCTGTGCCCTCTGGTCGAGCCCAGGGCTGCAGTGTGACTCAGGAGAGAGCGCTTGCTTAGCACACACAGGACCTGGTTCCATCCCCACCTTGAGAGAAAAGCAGCCCTGGCCCTGGCCCTGTCTCTGGGTGACCCTGCCTGTAGTACCTCCTCTCCCTGGGCCTCCATGTCCCCATCTAAACCAGGAGCAGACTGGTGCCACCTGAGGTCCCCTGAGTGGAGATGTGCTGTGGTGACAGGGCAGCTCCCTGGCAGACTCATCAGAGGGAAGAAAGCACATGGTTTGTCCTGGGCCTGAGCTAGTGGGGTCCCTGTGGGGGCGTCTTGCATGTGGGGACATTGGTAACCCTGTCTCAATTTTGCCACCCCAGGAGCTCCCTGGAGACCGGAAGCAGCCTCTCTACTGACCGCTACAGGTACTGTCTTCCCTCTGCTCTCCCCAGGGCTGACCTCAAAGGCTGTGGGGGACAGGCCCCCACCATTTGACTTGAAAATTCCCCCAGAAATCTGCAATATAGCTGATATGTGACCTGAGGACGGGTTGTAGGGATGGCTGTGAAGTCAGGGCTCAGCTACAGGTCCCTTAGAGACCAGGGCTAGGGGCAGGCTGCACTGCTGGTTGCCTTGAATCCACGGCTCTGAGTGCCCTGCAGTAGCCACTGTGGTGACCCAGGTAGGAGCCCAATGGCATCTATGTGCTGGCAGCCTGAGCTTGTTGGACTTTGCTATGCTGAGGCCTCTGCCCCCGTGGGCTTTATGACATGGCATCCCCCTTTGATACCTTCTGGAAAGATCCTCTGTTTTTACCATGAAGGCTTAGACAGCACGCTGGGGAGTGTGGGATTCCCCTGGTTTGGAAGCCAGTGGACCTTTGCTCCCAGTACGTGCCACAAAGACAGGCCGCAGGGCTGGAAGGAAGGGTGCTTAGAGTGTTGCGTCTGGGCCACAGAGGTGACAGACGACAGGTTGGTCTGTCAGCCCTTTATAGGAAGGGACACATTCTGTGAGGCACAGGGGACACCAAGCAAGCTGGGCCTGGGGGTCAGGACTGAAGAGAGGATGCTCTGTCATGGTTGTGAGGACTGACGGTGGCCATGTGGAGACAGCATCCCTGAGCCGCTTGTGAAAGACGGTCAGACTGTGCACGCACGTGCATGCACGCACACACACCCGTGTACACACGTGAACTGTCCTGTGCGTGTGCTGCACAGCTGTATGCAGTAGAACAGCCATGGTTGCCTGACTGCCCTGGTGGCTGCCCGGCATGACAACAGTCGGGGCCCACTGTCCAAAGGCACCGGTTGGGGCTTGAGGCTGAGAGCTGAGTGTGGGAGCAAGCGGGTGTGCAAGCATCCTGAAGCCCAGTGTGTGAGACTGGGCGACAGTGGCAGTGTGCTGTGATACTGGGCAGAGCTCACCCTACGGCCCCCAGAGGCACGGGCCTTGCACCATCACAGCGACACGTGGCTCGCACACACCCACATCAGCTGCTCCGTGACCGCACCCCCTCATGGTGCCCATGGACGGATGACACTTGGGAGCCCCGCTAGACCGGCTCAGGGTGCCTGTGCAGGGCCAGCCAGGTCTAGGAAAGAGGGCTCCAGACTGTTCTGTGGGCGCCTGAGTCCCATGTTCCTTGCTGATGGCAGCGTGGCCCCACTTGCCCCACCCTCCCTTGCAGAGGCCAGGAGAACTCTGGGTGGGTGGAGTACTCTTTGGTCCAGCTTGTATTCATTTGGGGGCTCTGTCCTGAGTCCCCCTCATTTCAACGGGCCCTCTCTGTCCACCGTCACGGCCATACCCAGTCACCCAGCCTGTGACACTAGGCAACACAGTGGCCACCTGGACTGTTAAGCCAAAGACCCAGCCTTTCCCTTCCCAGGGGAGCAACACGGGGGTCAAGAGCCCCATCTGCCCCACCCCCATTCAGCTATTACTTCCCAAGCATCTGTTTGTGAAAGGCCTCGTGATGTTGTGGTCACAGCCTGGCTCACTGGCCCGGCTTCTGTCTCAGCAGTGGGACAGGGAGCCCACACACAATGAAAAGATCATCTTATTTGGTTTTTGGTTTTGTAAGGCAGGATCTTGCTATGTAGCCCAGGCTAGCCTCAGACTTCCAGTGATCCTCCGGCCTCAGCCTCCTGCATGCTAGGGTCATGGGCATGCCTCCCCATACCTGGCTGGGAAGTAATTCTTAATATGACGCATCAGATGTGATAAGGGCCAGGCAAAAAAAATGAGTCAAGGCAAAGGGAATGGAGCCTGGTGGGGTGGGGTGGGGGTGGTCAGGAGAGACCTCTCTGAGTCGGGAAGCTTTCAGTTCCCCAGGGAGGAACCGCACAAGGCCGTGTGGCAGAGCGAGGTTGGCATTTGGGTACAGAACCAGGCAGATTGAAAATGGGATCCGTCCCAATCTCTGCACCCTGCCTTGGACACAGGCACAGCCAACTCGATGGGGTCCAGAGACCAGAAGGAGCACTGGGGTCAAAACCGGAAGCAGGGCTCAGGGCTCCCCTGCGCCCCTCTCTGCAGGCCTCTGGGCTGCCTGGGGTGGGGCAGGTGCAGCTGCCAGGCGGCCCCGCCCCCACGGACCACAGCCTGGGAATCGGAAACAAAGGTCCCAGCCAGTCACTGCCGCCTTTCAAAGGCACAGCCTGCTTCCTCTGCCAGCGTGCAGGGGAAGCTAATGTCCCTGTCCCAGGGGAGAGGATGGGCGGCACTTCAGGGCAGCGGGCCAATCCACACCACCTTGGTACCCAGGCATGGCCCCCTAGGCAGATGGCCCTCCAGCCACCCCCAGCTGTCACCACAGCTCTCTCTGCTGTCCTGTGTCCTGACGATGTCTGTGGGCTCCTCTCCAACTGAGCCTTTTGACAGCAGTTCCCATCCTAGCCACCACCCAGGGTGGGCCCAAGAGAGCTGCTTTTGGGACCTGAGTTCTCAGCCTTGGTACCGCAAATGTGGCAGCCAGGGCTTTCTGGGCTGGGGGCTGTCCTATGCTCTGTGGGATATTTGTTAGCCTCTGAATTCTCTAGACCCTGGCGTGGTCACTCATACCTGTAACCCCAGCACTTGGGAGGTTGAGGCCGGAAGATCTCTGTGAGTTTGAGGCCAGCCTTGGTTACGTGGTGAGAGGAGGCCAGCAGCAGCTCCCCCTCGCCTGTGGTGACAGCCAGGCATCTCTCAAGGCATGGCTGGATGCCGTGTCTGGTACAGAGCGGTGACTACTTGCTCTCCAGAGCTCGTTCACTTTGCTCTGTAGCTCAGTGTGGGGTGGCATCTGGCCCTGGGATCCCTGCCTTGGAATCCTGGCAGCTTTTGGGGCACGCAGAGCCCAGCCTGCTTTGTGGTACCCATTCCCATCTGAGGCTGGGCCCAGATATCCCGTCTCCTGGCCCTGCTGGGATGGGGCTCCTCAGAGCCTGTGTCTCTTCCTCTCTAGGGAATTGGGTAGGGAAGGTTCCTGTGGGAGGACTGTGGTCCCAGCTTTGTGGTTTATGCAATCCAGGGGCCTGATGTGGCCAGAGGGGACGAGTGTTGTGTAGGTAAGAGGGGCCTGGGCCCTGAGGTCAGCATCCTTGGCCTGCGATCCTCTGGCTATGGACACCTGCTGGGCAATGGGAAGAGACAGAGCTGAGGTCCCCACCTCAAGACCTCCCCGGTGGGGGAGTGGGGGAGGCAGACAGGCACTGGTCACCCAGTAGCGGATAAATGAGCAGGATTGTTTGAGGAAGTGAGCACCCCCCCGCAAGGGGAGGTGTCCGGTGGGTGAGATCTCCGTGCAAAGCAGAGCAGGGAGACCTGGTAAGTCTGCTCCTGGCCTGTGACTGCCAGCTCCTGTGACCCATAGAGTCACTGTGTCCCCTATCCAACAATGCCTCTGGCTGGCCAGGCCCCTCAGCCCATCCGCTTCCCTCCCACCCTCCCTCGTTAGCGACGGTGGACCCCTCCTGGCAGCCAATGAGAGGCTGTCATCAGGGTTCCATTTTAGATTTTATCAATGTGTTCCCGTCGTCGCCTGGGCAACGGCGCCTGCCGCCCTGTCAGTCTTTCTTGCCTTCCCCCACCGCTGTGGGCACTGTGCATGTGGCTCCACGCTGAGTTTTCCCTCACAGCACAGGCCAGCCGGAATTCCGCTGAATGAACACCACTGATCTAGCAAAGGAGGCTTCTCTGGCTTCTGGAACCTTCCCAACCTACTCCCCCTGGGACATCCCCGTCCTCAACCACTCAAGCCAGGCCAGCAAGGGGACAGCTTCCTTCTCAGCCAGGTGACCAGCCAGGCTCGGCCACCACGAACTGCTGGAGCCTGCCTAAAAAGACATCCTGCAGGGCCACTAGCATCCTGGCCCCCCAAGAGGATGGGCTGGGGACCCCTGCAACCACACACAGCCAGAGATGCCTCAGTTTGCCCTTGGGACCTCCGGGGGAGCCCCCAGAAGCACCAGGCTCCGGAGGCGGCGATGGCTGTGTAAGCCTGGCAGGGCAGGCGCGTGAATGAGGCGCCGGGCTTTTGTACTCGCAGCTCTTTGTATTAGAGGCGTGCACTGTACGCGCTGCACTGTGCGGGCAGGGCTGGGCCATGTGAGTGGCCACCAGGGCAGACACCGAGCAGGGCAGGCCAGAGCAGCCAGTCCTCCGGGGCCTGCGGGCCCCTCTCTGTGTCTCTGTGGAGTCCGCTGGAGGCCGAAAGGTGAAAATGCTCAAGTTCAAGGCCTTCTGCCTGGATTACTGGCAGTTCCTGTGCCTGCACCCGCTGCAAGGGGCCTATAAGAGGTAAGCTGGCCCCATCTGGGAAGGCCTGGGCCACCAGGGCACTGTGACCTCCAGGGAAAGCTCCCTCGGAGCCTGCTGAAGTGCAGGCAGCCTGGTCCTGCTCCAGGGTCCCTGCCCCTGGCCCGGAATGGCGGCGGCATTGGCTGTGGTCCATTTTGCCACTTAGCTTAACTCCGTCTTCCTTCCCCTCCTGTCCTGAACCTGGGTTTGTGCAGGGTTACTGTGTCCTTATTCCTTGCTGCCCGGGTCAGCTCCTCAGCCTGCATGCTTCTGAGTGGATCTGACCCCAGCAGGATGGCAGTGGGTGCAGGGACCCACAGCCTGGGGGATGAGACTGGGGGACCCTGCCTGGAGGTCAGAGACAAAAGTTCATACCTCTTCCCTTGCTGCGTGACTTTCAAAGGTCACTTTCCCTGTCTGACTTTGCCTGCCTTTAGGGCCTGGGACCTGATATATAGTGGCATTTGGGGGCTGCTTGTGGAAGTGACAAGAGCTATTGGGGCCACAAGAGCAAATGTCCTGATGCTGAGGTTATGTGCGTGCACATGTGTGCACGTGTGTCTATGTTGTCCGCATGTACACCTTGCTCCAGAAATGCCCATGTCCAGGCCAACCGGACAGCATGGTGCAGCCATTGCTCTGGATGCCTTTAGTGGCATGTAATTAAAGACTCCAAGGAAGAAATTAGCCCATCTACAAAAAGAGAATGAGTTTTTCCTGGTTTCACACGCTGAAGTCCACGGCCATTAGTATGCGGGCCGCTCCGGGAGAGCACGGAGCTTTTCTTTTCTCTTCCAGTGATCTCTCTCTGAGGGGGGTGGGCGACAGCCTTGGAGAGGAAGTGCCCGCTCTTGGACAGGTGCCAGCCAGTGGGGCCACCCTGTACCCGATCAGCATGGCTGCACCAGAGTGGGCGCCCACAGGGCCCTTGGCACTGAGCACGGGTGAGCCTTGCACCCCCAGTATGCTCCTCAGCAAATGTCCAGGTGTCCAGAAAGGCTTCTGCCCCTCAGTGCCCACTTCCTCAGCCACGCATGGCCAGCTTTGTGTCATTGAGTGTTAGCCGTGCTCCAACGAGGAAGCCAGCCTCACAGCAGCTGCATGGAGTGAGTTCTGGGCTTAGACCTGAACTCCAGGCTCTCTTGTTGCAAGGTAGAATTGTTCTTGAGTCTGCAGCTTGGGCTGCACAGATGCCAGGTCCCAGGAGAGGCAGGGCTGACCGAAGGACACAAGGCCTGAGTCGTAGTCAGAGCCTTGGCAAAGGATGTGACACCCAGGCCTGGCTGCATGTGTCCAGAGGAGTTTTCTGGCCAAGATGGGGAGGACAGAGTTCCAGGCAGAAGGGAAGGACCGGCAAATTAACAGCACACAGAATTAAGGGTGGAGGATAAATTGAGGTAGCTCAGAGATCCCAGTAGCACTAGGAAAAATCAGGAAGGCTTCCTGCAGGAGGTGCAGCCCGAGCTCCATCTGGATACAGGAGTGGATTTTCCCAGATAGGGAAGGAGGCCATCCATGGTGACCACAGCATAAGCAAATGTGTGGCAGAGAACTGGGTGGATTTCTGCTTGCCCTGGCAAGGAGTTTAGAAAACCAGCTTGGCACTCAGTAAACAGGGGAAGGGGCACTGAGCCCACTGCCATGGCTCCTGTGGGGAAGAGCAGGGTCCATGCCGGAATGGGGGGCTCTGTGAGTGTTGCCCAGACAGGAAAGCTTTGCTCATGGAACCACTTGGTGTCTTGCCTGCTACCATATCCCGTGGTTTAAAAGAGCGACCCAAAAACTTAAAGCATATGAAGAGGGTGTTTCACAGACAATGCATAATTAACCACTTCTAAACACAGGGTGTGCCAGGCTCCCAGCAAGCTGCTAATTATTCTTCATTAGTGAGTTTAAATTAATGTAGAATAAATCCTGGCACAGTGCCAGAGGCGGGGCTGGGAAAGAGTGAAGAGGCGCTGATCCCAACCATAAGTGGAATGCCTGTGCGGTGGCTCCACATTCTGCTTCCTTAGGGCACAATTAGTGGCCCTTTGGCCACCGTGGGGAAGGAGAAACCCTCCTGCAAGCCCCGTGCCCACCTCCTGTGCCCCCAGGCAGACTCATGAGCGAGTGGGAATTTCTCAGAGAGGATCTGTCACCCAGCCACAGAGCCCACCTGTTGCAATGGGACGGGGCCCCTGTGGCCCTTCCCTAGAGTCTCCTCATTCAGGCCCCCAAAGTCAAACCTGAACCCCTTGTCTGGGATTTGCATTTCCCATGTTTGCTGTCGTTTTTGCTTTTATTTTTTTGAGACAAGATCTCACTATGTAGTGCAAGGTGGCCTCAAACTTGAAATTCTCCTGCCTCAGCTTCCCAAGTACCAGAATTATAGATGTGTGCCATCATGCCCAGCTGTATTTTTCATTTTTGTAACTTGGTGAATGCAACATTGTTTTGCATGTTTTTAAGTTTTAGATGCATGGTTTAATAATCTTACACTTATTTTAAAATGATTGTGGTAAGGTAGACAGCACATAAAATCCACCATTGTCATCATTTTTCAGTGCATTAGGTGCAGTCACATCATTGTGCAACCATCACCACCATCTGTCTCCAGAGCTTTTTCATCTCCCCAGGGTAAAATTCCCCACTCTGTCCTAATTCCCCACCCCCACCTGGCTCTTGGTACCAGCATCCTATTCTGTCTTTATGAATATGGCTACCCTAGGCAGGGACCACAGATAAATGGATTCCTACAGTATTTGCGTTTGTGCATCTGACTTATTTCATTTCATATAAGGTCCCCAGGTTCATCCGTGCTGTAGATATGTTGAGATCCCCTCCTTCTTTAAGGCTGAATAATATTCCACATTTTGCTTATCCTTTCATCTGCTGGTGGACACTTACGTTGTTTTCACCCCTTGGCTACTGTGAATGATACTGATGTGAACACAGACAGCAAATACCTCTGGAAGATGTAACTTGATTTTTGCATTCAGCCTTTCATTGGTGAAATTGATCCTTCATTTTATTATTTGTTTTATTGAGAACATTAAGGGAGATGGTATTATATTGGTGGAGTTCAGCGTAGGGCAGACCAGTCACCACAGCACGGTGTCCCCCTGTGCCACACAGCACCGTCCACTCCCAGAGGCTCAGGCAGGATCTTGGGAGACTGTCAGGGACTGTCTGGTTGTCTGTATGCTGAAGACTTGGAGCTAGAGGGCATCTTTATTTCTTCCACCAGCAGCTCTGACAGAGACTTGGGGGTTAGAGAGCAGGGCGGGATGAGTGTTATGATGCTGATTTTGAAAACTGCAGCGTGATTGGTCAGAAAATGTCCTTCTTGTTAGGAGAGATATTCCAAGGCAGGAGGGGATTGTGGTGGGTAACTTCCTATTGGAAAGTGTATGCTTGTGTGTGTACCCCTTGTGAAAGAAACAGACCGTGATAAAGTAAAAGGGATACATTGTTAGCATCCAAGGAATCAGCTTGTCTCTGTCATCCTTGGCCCCTCCTAGGCCCCGTAGGCACTGCACACAGTAGGTGCTCAATAAATAGCAGTGAACAGTAAAAAAGCTAGATGGTCACATCCCTGGCAGTCAGAGAACCTAGAGCCTTGTCCCATCTGACCCTTCCCCACAGACTTGCCCTGCGACCTGTGGCAGCCCCTGCCCCCCTGCAAACCTGAGCTTTCATCAGTCCTGGCAGTGAACTTTGGGGTTATATGACGCGGAAAGCCCCAGAAGGCTGAGCCTTCTCTGCTGCAGGGCAGGCAGGGGCCCACAAGCCAGGCTGCCATAGATCCATTCCCTTCCCCCTGGTCTGTCACCACCTCCTTCCTAGGAGGAGCAGAGGTGAGGAAGTGCACTGGGTGGCCCTTCCCTGCAGTCCACACTCGCACTGGGACAGCGAGATCACGTCTCTCGGGGACAAGGGGGCTTGGTCACCACAAGGACCTGCATTGGCAGGCAACAGGAGCTGTGTGAAATCCAATAACACTGTCTTGTTTTCATGGTAACCTTCTACTTACAGCAAGTGATACTAGTTTTCCATTTCAGGAAGTGATATAGTTTCCTTTGAAAAGAAACATATTCAAGCATAAATGCCAGTTGGTTTAGTCGTTTGTGCATTGCTTGTAACTTTTCTGGTTGGAAACCTGGAATGTATCTGGAAGCAACTGATGGGGAAGTGGACCCAGGAATTCTGGTGGTGTGAATCATGGCTTTGCCCACCGTGTTTAATTTTTTTCTTCCCCACGCCACAGTGTTTCTGGGTTTAGCATTCCCACAGGGGCTCCAAAATGCCTTTTTACAGACCGTCTGTTCAAATTAGGATCCTGACATGAGCCGATTCACACATTGTATGCATCTTTGAAGTCTCCTTTAACTGACAGGTTCCTCGTCCCCTTGCCTGTTTTTGTTGTTTTGTTTTTGCAGTGGCTGGAGGTGGAACCCAAGGCCTTGCACGTATTAGCTGTCTTAGTTGCTTTCTAGTTGCCGGGACACAGTATCTGACACCCACAACTCCAAGGGAAGACAGGTCTATGTAGACTCATGGTATGTAGAGATTTCAGTCCATAGTTCACTGGTTCTACAGCAGGCTGGCATGGCAGCGGAAGGAGTATGGCAGAGGAGAACAGCTCATGGCTTGATAGATAGGAGGCAAAAGGGATCAAGGCAGGAGGAGGGAGATGAATCCTTCCAGGCCACGCCCACAGTGACTGCCTCCTCACCTGGCTTCACTTCCCAGCATCACATTTAGCTATAAACTCAGCAGTGGACTCATCTACTGATGATTATCACACACTCACGATTCAGTCACTGCCCAAAGCCCTGCCTGTGGGCCCAAGGCTCTGAGGGACATCTAGATAGAAACCATGGCACTAGGTGAAGCTTTGCCACTGAGCCACACCCTCAGACCCCCTTTAGACCCTTTAGTGTATTTGCAGCTGTCCACCTTGGGCATGTCCTCAACCTACATTGAGGATTTGGTAGGTCACCTTCCACCAAGTGTTCGTCCTGTCTCTGTGCAATGTAGATCAAGACATCCAATCAGAATCCAGGGCCATTTTCTAACCCAGTTAATTTTAAAAGAAAATATCGAGCTGGTGGTGCACACCTGTAATCCCAGAATTCGGGAGGCTAAGGCAGGAGTATTGCCATGCACTCAAGGACACATACTTAGTATTAACACCTTAAAAGAAAGGTTTATTTTGGCCAACAATCTCCGAGGTTTCAGTCCATGGTAACTTGCCCGTGTGCCTTTGGTCCTGGGTGAGGCTGAACATCATGGTGGTAGCATGCTAGAGAGCAAAGCTGTTCATGGCATAGTGGTCACGAAGCAAAAAGAGAGACAGGAAGGAGTGGGGTTGCAATATCTCTCAAGGTCATGCTCCCCAAGACCTCGCTTCTTCCTACTAAGCCCCGCCTCCCCAGGTTTCTACCATCTCCCAGTAGCACCATGGGTCTTTGGGACAATCACAAACTGTGACACTGTAGGAGTATTAAAGGACAGCCCTCCTAGAAGGGCACCATCCGCCTTCCCCACGACAGAGAGAATGGGAAGAGACGAGGGGGACTGGCTTCAGAGGTCAGTGCCTGCCTTCCGGAGCTCTGTGTGTCCCTCAGGCAGGACACCTGCAGTGCTGCCCAGATTCCTGGAGAGACATCCCTAGAAAAGCCTCCTCTGATTGTGCAGGAGACACCTGGGATCCTGTTTCTCCCTCCAGTGGCAAAATTCCATGCATCTGGGTGGTTGTCGTCATACTTCTTGCATCCAGACTCTGGGGACAGCTGACAATCTAAGACCAGCCTCTGGCCCCAGATCCCACCCTGGGCAGGTCCCATCCCCTCCCTGAGCCTCAAGTTTCCTCATTGGCAAAAGGAAAGGGAGAAGTGAGAGAGCTGTTCATTCGTTCAGCTGGTATTCATCCAGTGACCCCTGGTCCTGGCCAGACTCATGCTGGGAGCAGGATAAACTGATGAGCAAGCCCTGCACCCACCCTAGGTACTCCGTGCTCCCAGGTTGTTGAATGCAGTCTTGCAGGAGCTGGCAGGGCAACAGGCAGTTCCAGAAGGAGTCACCAGAGACTTTCAGGTGGCCTCGAGGGAAAATACCCACAGATGTTCTTTACTTTGCTTGCCTGGGGTTATCCTGTGTGGCATGGAAATCTAAATTTTTGCAAATGTCTAAAACTCAAGAAGCCGGGTGTGGTACTCTTGAAGGCCAAGTTAACAGTGGTGTTAGCTTCTCCCAGGGAACAGATGCAGCCTTCTCTCTGACTTCAGGGTGATGACTTCATCCCCAGTGGGCTGCATGAGTCAGCGGGTGGAGGGCCGCCTGTGCTCCACGGACGTTTCCATGTGGACCTTGCCTTGTGTCCCACCCTGGCTGTGGCTTCCTGAGTCCCAGGGGGCAGGAGGAGGGGCATCCCTCGCTGCATCCCTCACTCAAGCCCTGCAATGAATGCCAGGGCTTTTAAATGACACCGACTGTGCGTTTTCCAGCAGTCTGTTCTGGAGGCCTTTGTAAGCTCATACCATGTCCTGCAGATGCCATGGAGAGGTCACATTTCATTGCCATTGTCACATGTCTACACAGCTGGAATCACCGAGACGAGGAGGGGAGGAACTCATTCCCATTTTACAGAGGGGAAGACTGAGGCTTAGAGAAATAATTAAGTCCAAGAGGAATCAAGAATCCAAGAAGAATGAGAAGCCACTGTAGGGTGGTGACAAGAGACAGGCTGAGACAAATAAATCAGTGTTCAGGAAATCGTAAAGCACTTGGACCCTTGTGTTCTTATTACAAAATGAGGAGACTGGGCTGGGGGTGCAGCTCCGTGTGTGCCCAGTATGTGCAAGGACCTTGATTCCATCCCCAGCACTACCCAGAAAAGGGGGAGGCTGTCACCCTTCAGGGCTGGTGAGAGGTGGGGGAGAAGACACGGTGACAGAAACTGAAAGGCCTGATGTGCTGCAGAAAGTAGGCTTGTGGCACATGCGCCTCCTGAGGAGTGACACATGTCCCTGTGGCTGAGTCCAGTTCTGGGATGTCTGTCTTTCCATAACTGTGGGGCAAGGAAACATGGGTGAACTGAGCCTAATGCTCAGCCTGGGCACCACAGCCATGGCTGAAGACCTGGGGGAACTGGAGAGTGTTTGGGAGCTGACAAGAAGAGGAGGGCTCAGGAGGCCACAGAAAGGCCCTGTGTCACTTGCCATAGATCATCCATGGACCCTGTGGAGACAAGGGGCTAACTTAAGCAGAGGAGAGTACATAAGGTGAGGGATGGAGGGATGACTGGATAAATGAGGATGGATGGATGCGAATGGATGGGTGGAGGAAGGGAGGGAGGGATGGATGATTGTGTAGCTGAGTGGGTAGGACGGACAGATAGATGCTTAGATTGATGATGCTGGATGGTGATTGGAAGGATGGATGGGTGACTGGATAGATACAGTGTGTGGGTAGCTAGATGAAGGTGGGGATGAAAGGAAGGGTGGGTGGAGGAAGGGAAGATAGGTAAAGAATGGGTGAATGGAGATTGGGAAGGAAGGGAAGATATGTGATAAAAAGGAAATTGGATGAGGAGACAAATGGAAGCAGAGAGAGAAGAAGGACGGGTGGATGGATGTGCATGGCCAGGTGAACAGGTGATGAGTCCCTGAGTGGCTGGTTGGAGAGGCAGGCAGATGGGTGGATGTGGAAATACCAGGCTGAGTGGGCAGAGAAGTGTAAATAGAACCTGCCTCCACCCACAGAAGGTGCTGTGAAAACTCATCTGCTAGGAGGACATTTCAGATAAACCCCTGAGCAGAGGTGTTACTCAAGAAAGTGAAGCCAGCGTGACAGGAGAGTTTCTTTAGGTCCCGTGATAGAATAGGTGGCCTCCAAAAGTAGCGAGCCTCCTGTTCCCCGAGTGTCGAGGCTGGGCAGCTGTGTCTTGGGTGTTATGAGCTCTTGTGGCAGGTGGGGGTCTGCTAGGGTGGCTTGTGATTACACAGAGGAAAACAGGGGTCTCCAAATCCCCTAGGAGCTGCAGCCTTCACAGACACCCAGTTTGCTTTGGGATAAAAAGCTCCCTTTTGGCCCAGGGTCAGACAGCAGGCAGCTGCTCATCTGTGCCGTGGGAACCAGGCTGGAATCCGAAACGGAATTCCCATCCTGCATGGCCAAAGCGTGGGCTAGGGATGCAGCAAAGCCTGGCAGTGCTGGTGGGCAGGTGCTAGCCCTCTCGGAGCCCAGGTTGTCCTCCAGTGAGGTGGAACCTGGGGCGCAGCGGGCAGGGTGGCTGTACCTGATGTCTGAGGCACTTCAGGATGCAGGTTCAGGCCCACTTGCCCTTCAGGGGGACTTTCAGGGGGCTGTGCATGGGGAGAAGCAGGGCGACCTTGATCTGTGAGTCACTGTCCTCAGGGACTCTGCCTGGGAAGCCCCAGCTGCCTGCTCAGGGCTGGGCCTGGGAGCAGCTGTTGGGGTGAAAATCCCCAGACACCCCCCCCCCAGCTGTCCAGAGGGCCCAGCTTTCCACCTGCCCCATCTCTACGTGAGGAGCTGCCCTCAGAGCTGCTGCCTTCCTTCCAGCCCCTCTGCCACTCCTTGGGCTGCAGCTCCTCCATCCATGCCTCAGTTTCTTCACACATAAAGGGAAACCAACAAACTCCTCTTCGAAGGCCACTAGGAGAACTGGAGGAGTGAGTTCTGGACCTGCACCCTTCGCACCCCAGCTCTCGGGGCTCCCAGGCCCTGCAGCAGGGCGGCCCGAGGAAAACAAAGGCCAGAGAGTCAGCCCCAGCCAGTGTCACACAGCAGAGTGGCCAGGCTGGACACTGTCTTGTGAGCCAGGTGGAGGCCCTGGGCAGGGAGGCAGGCACTGCCCTGCCCTGCGGAGCCACCTGGGTTTGGCTTTTGTCTGAACTCAGTGGAGCCAGGCAGGCAGAGCCACCCCTTCCCCCTCCCCGCTTCTCGGTGGGCTGGGCTGTGGCCCAGGGAGGGCGGGTGTTGGGTTTAGGGCTCTGGGGAGATGGGGAGGATGTGGCCAGCTCTCTGCCTCTCCTCCCTCCCTCCCTCCCTCCCAAGGTCTCCTCTCCTCTCTTTTCAGCCCACAGCTGCTATGCTCTGCACTCTCCGGGCAGGCAGTCGCCCCCCACTGTCCCGCCCCGGTGACTCAGGCTCCCCTGGCCCTCAGCCACCAGGATCTCCTGGCTGGAGGCAGCAGGGTGTGCAGAATCCCGGATCTGAGCGTGAGGGACATTGGCTGCGAGGGTCCAGCGCTGCCACTAGCCAGGGACAGACCCGATAGCTGGGGACCTGCTGGGACCCACTGTGACGGGAAGCCAGCCAGAGCCCTCAGCGCCTCTGTCTGCTTCGGCCTTGGAGTTTTCCTTCCTTTGTCCCACCATGAAGAAGAAAGTAACCTGAGAGCCCCTAAGAAGAGACCCAGCCCCCGACTACCAGGACAGCCAGGTCGGTGGCTGTGGCCTCTGAGCCACGCGCTCCGCCGTCCGCTGGGCATGAAAGGCGATGGAAGTGCCGTGTGGGGCCTGATGTGGAAGTACTGCATCTCCGTGAGGACCCTCAGGTACCGGAGCGAGTTCCCGGGGAAAGGGGCAGGCTGTGCCCACCACTGCCAGCCTTGATGCGGGTTCCAGGGCTGCGCAGGGTCCAGGAGGGCACAGGGGCGGAATGAAGGAAAGGCTCCCACAGAGTAACCTGGCCTCTCTGGCACTGGGTTGGGGCACTGCATGCCTGCTGGGGAGGGAATGGCCTCCCCAGGTATAGTCTGCGCAGGGCTCCAGAATTTGTTCCTTGACCCCCTCGTGCTGTGTTCCGCTGTGTGACCTTAGCTGTGCCCCAGACCTCTCTGATCCTGGGAGGCATCAGCAAAGCTCAACTCACACTCATTCCTTTTGTGCACTGTGTTGTGACCGGTTCATGTGACATTTGTAACCCCAGGGCTGGGATCCGGCAGGTGCCAAGACAGAGCAGGGTTGTGGCATTGTTAGACACGTGAAGGGGCGGTTTCCTCTCTGCATGCTTTTAGGATTAGTGTGAGGATTAAATGAGGTAATTCATGCAGAGCAGAGCCTGGTGGTTCCTGCGTCCAGGAACTGTAGGGATGACCACACTGTTGTTGTTGCTATTGTTACCAAACCTTCCCCCAGGCACCCCTGGGAGAGGCCTGAACCAGTGCCCCTGGCTGTGGAAGTGTGGAAAGTGTGGAAAAGGAGCCCAGGCCACGGAGGGGACCCACCAGGGCCGTCCAGTCTCTGCAGCTGCCAGACCACCAAGTGGCCAGGGTACAGGAGGCTGGGCACCTCTGACAAGGTGCTGGCAGGGGTTTTAGTTGGCATAGGGGAAGGCTTAGAGGCCGCCGCCTGCTTGGAGTGTGTCTGTATTTTAGACAGCACCTAAGGCGGAGATTGTTTTTAAAGAAATTGTCTTATAGAGGGTAAGAGGTTGAAAGTTTCCCCTTTTCTACCTTCACTATCTGCTGTATACACTATGTAACTTCTTCCCTTCCTTAGCCCTCCTCCCTTTCTCTTTTCTTCTTTTTCTTTTTTCTTCCTTTTGTCTGCTTTTCTTCCTTCTTTTTTCCTTCTTCCTCCCTTCCTTTTTTCCTTTTCCTTCCTAAAATATTTGTGACCATATACAGGAAATGCCTACACTAAAATAATTTAGAAAAATATCAGGATCAGGAAAGGCATAATCCTGAGTAGAATGGCAAGGACCCAGGGTAAATCCTCATCATCACCATCAAAACAGAACAGAACCAAGATACCCAGGGTTCCGAGGTCCTTTTGTTGAGGTGAAAATTCCCCGGCTTCCTAGCAGCTACAGGGGACTGGGAGATGTGGCCATGTATGTCTCTGCTGTTAGGTGAGGGTGGGGGCCCTCGTGTGAGGGCCTGGGGGACCAGGCAGTCACGAAAGAGATGTGTTTTTAGTGAACCTCTGCAGTGATCGGTGACTGCACCCTCACACCCGGAAGAGACCTTCTGAGGTGGGAGGGAGAACCCAGGGCTCTGACCTCATCTTCCTACTAACCAGAGCTGAATTTTCCTGCCTCCGCTCCATCCTGAGGTTTCTGGATCGGCCTTGGGGGAAACCTCAGGCACTGTTGACAAGATACAGCCTCCCAGGGCTAACAGTGGTTTTCTGTGCCTCAATTTCCTTATCCATGAAATGGGGTGAGGTGGAGCCTCTGGGCGACAGAGAGACCTCAGTGCCTGTGATGCAAGAGCAGCTGGTGTGGTGGTGTTTGCCGTATTTCACAGGGGGTCCACCTCAGCCTCACACCAGGATTCAGTGGCCCAAACTACACCGCTGGGGAGGATGGGCCCTGTGGCCCAGGGCAGCGCTCTTTTGTTGTCCCCCCAATACAATAGAGGCTGCCCCCAGAGTGCACTAGACCCGTGCCAGCCAGTGCAAGCACAGTGAGATTCCAGCCCCTGGGATTCCCAGGGAGACCTGAGTCAGCCCCTCTGTAGCCTGAGGAGAGGCTGGCAGCCGCCGCAGGGACAAATTGGAGGTTTGGAATCGGACAGCGCATACTTTTCCACTTGCGTCTTAAGATTCCCTCTGTGTGCGCCGGTCGCCCCTGGCCAGGTCCCACTCACATCTGGAAAAGTGTGAGGTGTGCATGGAACAGCTGCTGGCTGACCAGCCCTGGCCCTCTGCTGGGGACTTGGGAGGCTCCAGCTTGGAAGCCAAGATGGGGTCTGTGGAACCATGGCCACCTGGGGTCTCCAAGGAGCCTTTCTGGCTTGAGGCCAGGGAGCAGAACAGCTGGAGAGCTGTCGCACTGGGGTGCCAAACCAGCGATGCTCAGTGGTAAGAAGTGCTGTTCCTTGGCGGCCCTGGGTCTGTCTGGGAAGCAGAGTGGGGTCAGATGGGCAGGCTGGGTGGCAGAGTTGTCAGATACCAGCCCAGCCCTCTGCTGTGTCCCCTTCCTTTCCTCCAAGCCTTTGTTGGATGGGAGGGGCAGAGTAGTAAGTGGGAAGAGCACAGGCTTGGGTGGGTGCACCCAGCGTGGTGGCCCCTTTTCCTGTGGAAGAAGAGCCATTGGGAAGGTTCAGTGCACGCAGCCTGCTCTGTCTGGAATAGGCACCGTGCAGGACAGCCAGCCCCATCACCTGTGAGGGGCAGGCTCTGTCCCTTGAGCAATCTCCTTCCCTCCACCTGCCTCCCCCTGAGCCCTTGGCTTGGGACCTGTGTCCCTCGCAGGCTTGGTACCATGGCACCGCCCAGTTCCCCTACCCATCTCCAACCATTCTTGGTTAGGCAGGAAAATCACTTTTGTGTCTGATATTAGTTGGGGCAAGAAAGATGACTTTGTATCCTGAGAGTCAGTGGGTTTGTGGCCTCCTGGTGGACTGGGGCAACCCATAGACACACAGGGCTGGGGGTGCTGGGCTGGGGCCGGGTGCAGCTGGACCACTCAGGCTGCCCCTCACTCCTCCCCCACTGTGGCTACAACTGGGCCAGAGGGCTGGGGAGCAGCTGGCAGCTGGGCTCAGATAGCTTCCAGGGGGCGTCTCGGACAGCAAGCCATCTGGTACCCCAGGGTGGGGACCCTCCTCCAGCCTGTGCCGCAAGCCCAAGGCAAAGTCCCTCTGGAGCAGATTGTGCTTCCTTACTATGTCGCCTCTCCCACTAAGTGGGGGGCCTGGCTCTCTATGCTGGACCCCCAGCTCACCTGTCCCCACGTCTTGGCTCCTTGGTTGTGGCCAGGCCTGAAGCCCAGGGTGGTGTCATCAGCCCCACCCACCCCGTGTCCTCCACGATGCAGCCTAGGTTGCCCTGTTTCTCTTGAGCAGGGCCCGGAAGGAATCTGGGATGGGACAGGGGACCAGGAGGGGTGAGAGTGGCTGGGCAGAGGGTACTGTGGGACGATCAAGAAGCATCAGTCCCCTGTGCCCATCCAAGGATGGCCATGAATGGGTGAGCAAATTAGCTGATACCACACACAGGGACATCATTCACTCACAAGAGAGAACACACTTCTGACCTGGGCTATCGTGTGGGTGACCTGAACACCTTCTGCTGACAGAAAGAAGCCAGTCGCAAAGGGCCAGATATTATCTGACTCCATTTAGAGGAAGTGCCCAGCACCGGTGAATCCCTAGCCGTGGCCTTTGGGTGGAAAACAGGCTGATCAGCGGGAGCAGGGAAGGCACTCTCTAGGAGGTGCCCTGTGTGGGGACAAGAGCTGAGTCCCCAGAGCCCCTGCCCAGCCTGGAGGGGACAGGGCTGACCCCTGCCCTGACCCTGCCATTCTGATTCCATTTAGGCCCTAACTGCTTTAAAAGTAAGTGGGGCGCCCTCTCTTTGGGGCTGCCTCTTGCACCACTTTGTCCTGCTGGCTCCAGCTGGCTGTGCCCTTGTGGTGGCCAGAGACTCAGGCAGGGCCTGGCACTCTGGACAAAGCAGCTTCTCCCGAAACTCGAGTGGCTCCGAAACGCGATCAGTCACGAGAGACTGGCAGGGAGGTCAATGTATTATTTATGGTCTGGGCCCTGTCCAGGGTGGCCACTGGGACTGGCAGTGCCCCGGGCCCGGTGGAAAGCCGCTAGCAGTCCCCGGGGTGTGGTTTCCGGGACGCCTACTGTGCAGGGAGGAAGTCAGACGTCAGGACCTGGAGTAGGCAGGGCCCACTGTTCCTTGTCCCTTGGGGCCACAGAGGAGCCAGGCCTGGGGCTCCAGGGACCAATGCCCCTTCCTCGACCCTGTAAGTAACATGAAGGCTGGGCAAGCTGGAGAGCTACGGGGTGGGGGCAGTCTGTGGTTTGGGGTCCCTAGGATGGTGTGGGGGTGTCTACTGTTTCATGGAATGGTTTTTGGGGACCTGTTCCTCCCCTGGAAGGCATCCGGGCCTGTGCTGGCTCTAATCACAGGGGTTTCCCGAAGTGGCTGTAAGGAGGAACTTGGTTTGCTCCCCTGAGCATGGGGCCCACCCTGGTCTCTTGGGGGGTGATATCACAACCCTCCAGCCCATACAGACTGCCAGGTTCTGGTTCTTCTCCCGGGCCTTCACAGCAGCCTTAGAAAGAGTAGCTCCTAGAATATCCATAGCTGAGTAAACTGAGGCCTGTGGAGGACACAGCTGTCCAGAGCTCCAGGAAGACAGGGCAGTTTCCTCCTGGCATTGATGTCACCTGCTCTGTCAGGGGCTGTGGAACAGGAGGCTTGGCCAGGCTCTGGGCAAAGAAGACCTGGGCTCCCCTGCCCCCACTCTTTGGCCTCTCCCCACCCCCACCCGTCCTGACCCACTTGACCCCAACAGGTTCTGCCTCCTTCATTTCCTTCTCAAATGCTCCGGATTGGAACATTAACATCTACAGACCCTGGGGCTAGGAGGGGCCTGGGGTGTGCACCCCATTGGCACCATGCCCTGAGAAATCCCCTTTATCGGGAAGAGAGAGGGGTTACCCGCACACCCAGGGACATTCCCTGCTTCCCTTTCATGTAAGTTTCCCAAAACCCTGAAAGAAAGGACTTTCCCCTTTGGCGGCATGAAGCCTGGGCATCCTTTGAGCTCACCCCAGAGGCTGAGTGGCCTCCTTTCTGGGGCACAGCAGGAAGGAGCGAGATTCTGGGTGGAACCTAAAAGATATGACCAGGAGCCAGGACAGCTGTGTCCAGGACCTGCAGGGCAGGGACCTGAGACTGGCCTCTCCCTCCTGAGGCCTCGTATCCTTGCCTGTGAGATGGCCAAGGAGTTAGGAAGCTTTCAGTACCTTATGACTCCATGACTTCCTGCATGTCATTTAGTCGTTCAATTGCTTCACAAGCGCACCTGCTTCATGCCAAGCTCTGTCTTGCCTCTAGGGATTCGAAAGTGATAAACCAGACCAAGCATCCCTGCTTCTCTGTGATGGATCGAACAACATAAAACTAGACTTGAGACATGCCCGCACATGAGGGGTGACATGATGGTAGCACTGCCGTGCTCGGGGACAGATGCAAGGGAGGGGTAAATGGTGAATGGGTTTTATTTTGTGTTTTTGATTTGGTTTTTGAGACAGAGATAGCCCAGGATGGCCTTGAACTCTAGTGTTCCTCCTGCCTTAGCCTCCTAAGGGCTAGAATTACTGAACTCTGCTCTATAGCTGTGGGACCTTGTGACAAGCTGCCTGTCTCAGCTGTAGTCTCTCAGTGAGGACCTTTTTGGTGGCATATGAGGGAAAGTTCAAATCAAATAGGCTTGTGCAGAAAAGAGGCTCCATTGGCTCATGTTGCGGCAAAACATAGAGGGCACTGAGATTCAGGAAAGGCTGGACCCAGGATTTGGACTTGTCTACTCTCACCCACTGTTCCACCTTGGTTCTATCTAGACCATAGCAAGTACTTGGAAAATGGTAGTTATTGCCTTCCATGCAGTCAGCATCAGCCCTACAGAGGGCAGCAAACAGCAGTGGCCAGATTGCAAGGTGCGAAACTAGTGTTTCTGGCTTGAGGGTGTTCTAGTGGCCTGGAGAAGGTGGGAGGAGGAAAGGAATTAGCACCCAGGGCCTTCAGGGTGGGGAGGGTGCAGGCTGCCAGGCCTGGGGAGTCAGAGGGGGAGGCTCAGAGTTCCCAGCCCACAGGTATCAAAGGGTAGGGAGCTTCCTGGAGGAGGCAGCCCCTGAGCTAGCACTGATGCACTGGAGGGCTGGGCTGAGGACAGAGATCCATGGAGCAGGTGCTGGTGCTGGGCTCAGCACCTCACACAGCCCGGGCTGTGTCCCTGGAGTCCCCAGGTGCTGCAATGGTAGAACATGCCCTCAGCAAGTGCCTGCATGTGCCAGGCACTCTCCCGTGTGGCCTGGTCAACTCGCTGTGCAGAGAATAAGCGTGGTTTCCAGGTCGGGAGCTGCAACCGACCACCTGTCTCTGAGTCCATGGCAGACGTGTCCCACACACTTAGAATCTGAGACTCCTTGGCCGCTTCTGGGTGTCGCCCATGCTGGGGTTTATGGGGAAGTCACTGCAGAAGTGTGAGTGTTGAAACACCTTCCCAGCAGAGTGACCACCACGCTCGGGTCACACCGCAGTGGAAGCAGCTGCAGTCATTCTGAAATCCGGAGCCCTGTCACAGCTGGGCTCCCCCACACGGGTGGGGACAGCCACCTGTTCGTGTGCACATGGGTACCCAGCCTGGTCCTGCGCTCTGAGGGGTGGGCGAGCAGCTCCAGCATGCCCACTGCCAAGCCGAGCCAGTGGGAAGAAGGTGGGTGCGAGGCCATGGTAGGGCTGGGAACCAGTGGGCACTGCCTTTACCTCTTAGAGTCTTGGTTTTCCCATAGTGAGCATAGCAGCTGGGTGTATGGTGCACACCTGTAATCCCAGCACTCAGGAGGCTGAGGCAAGAAGATCACCATGAGTTCAAAGGCCAGCCTGAACTGCATAGCGAGACTCTTGTCTCTAAAAACAAAAAGCCAAAACAAAATAAGTAAATAAATAAAAAATAAAGAAAGAAACATTCCGATCTTGACTTGGTCTTAAAATTCTCAATTTGATCTTAAAATCTTTAAAAGATGGTCATGTTTCCAATGGGCACTTGAGCCAACTGAGAGATTGGTTCTGACCTCTCACCCACAGGAGGGGGCGGGGCTCAGGAAACGCAGGCACAGTTCTGTAAAAACAGAAGTTTGTGAAACCCTGGGCTGCTGAAGATGTTTGTTTCTTAAATGAGTCAGAGAAACAAAGCATGGAAGAGGAAACAGACCAGTGTATTTTGCCCAGAGCTGTGAGCGATGTGGCTGGGACAGAGCGGGGGAGCCACTAAGGACACTCAGGCTGGGCCGATTTTTTTGTTTCTGTTTTCTTTTGGTGACCAGGTCTTGCTATGTATCCCAGGCTGGCCTTGAACTCTGTTGATCCTCCTGCCTCATCCTCCCAGGTACTAGGATGACAGGCATGAGCCACCACACCTGGCGAGAAAGTAGTGCATTGGGGTTGCAGCACCAGGGGTGCTGCCTGGGGAATTCTGGGGGAAGCGGCTAAAGCGAGGTGACTCCCTAGCCCGAAGCCCAGGTGGGGGGATGGGAAGCAGCTGTGCCTCACTTCCTCTTCTGGGTCGAAAGACTCACCGGGTGATAGTCCCATCCTCCAGACCATAGGGAGGTCTGATGGCCTGGGGACCATTCCTAGGCTGGCTTGGGCCTCACCTGTGATCTCGGGGCCACTCTAGGCCTCAGGTGGACATTTGAGAAATGCATCTATGGTTGTGTCACAGCAGGCACATGTAAAAGGCTCCTGGAGGATCCCACCCTGGGGCCTGGCACCTTGCATGCTGTTAGGATTCCTCCTTTTTTGTTTCTGTTTTTTGAAACAGGGTCTTGCTATATAGATCAGGCTGGCTGGGAACTCACTATTTAGCCAAGGCTGGCCTCAAACTCGTAGTGGTCCTCCTGCCTCAGCCTCCTGAGTATGGAGATTATATGCTTGGGCCACCACACTTCCATTCAGATTCCTTCTTTTTTTTATGGTAGACTCAGAATCAGGAGTGCATCTTCTACACTAAGAGCTCTGCTTCCTGCCCTGGGAGCAGAGTTGAGTGAGGAACACCACTACTACCTCAGACAGCAGATAATCTGTGGAGTGCCTCTGTGGAGAGCAGCTGTGTGCTGGGTGGCATCACAGCCCAAGACCCCTCCCTCCTGGGGCTTGAATTTGGGACTCAGGAGGGCAGAGGGAAGAAATCACAAGGAAAGAAATCACAGCACGAGTTCATTTCCAGCATGGCAGCAAAGCAGACACAGCAGGTGGATATGGTGGCGATGACTTTAGGTGGTCAGTGGGGTTTCTCGGAGGGGGACGACAGGCCAAGGAGGTGGTGGTGGAGGGAAGAGCAATGTGGACAGATGCCCCAGAGATTTAGGCTTGGAGGACAGGGCCCCTGCTGGACGGTGGTCACCTCCCCCCATAGACATTGGCTTGCAAGGCCAGCCAGGCCATGCCTGTACACAGTACAACAGGAGGTGCCTGGCTTAGCATGGAGCTCGACTGAGAGTGACAGGGCAGCAGCAGAGGGACATAGCTAGGCGCCCAGCACTGGCCTCAGACCTTGCTCCTTGCTGGACCCTGTCCTCCACAGCCACACAAGTCACCAGAGCAGCTGTCACCTGTGGGGCAATCATGGGCTCCCTGACATCACAGGAAACTTCTCAGTTCCTGGGGTCTGCTGGCTGGGCTGAGATTTGGTCTTAAAAGAATCTGGCTGGATTCTAGGGTGAGTTTGGGTCAGAACTGCAGGTTTTTGTGTCCAAAAAGGAAAAAAGAAAACTGTCATGTGCTGAAATGCTGAAGATGTTTGTCCCTAAATGTGCCCTGTTTCCCACTTAGCTACGTTGATGTCAGCTGGGGCTGGCCACACAGGGCGGGTAATGTCCCTTTCCCAAAACGGTGTCATGCCTGCTCACCTAAAGAGCACCCATTTTCTTTCTCTTTCTCTCTTCTTTTTTTCAGTGCTGGGCATGGAACCCAGGGCCTCTGCACTGAGCTACATCTGTTGCCCTTTCAAAGTTTTAAGACAAGGCCTTGCCAAGTCACTAAGTTGCCCAGGCTAGGGTGGAACTTGTGATCATTCTTGCCTCAGCCTGCCATAGTCCTGGGATGGCACAAGTGTGCCAGGGTGAGGAGCAGTTTTCTATTGGTAAAGACCAGGGAGGCAGAGTGAGGTGACCTGGTCAGGAGTCCCCGGGAAGCCCAGCAGCGTGATTCTAGGCCAGAGTTCTCGAAAAGTCCTCGTATGTCCTTGCCCTGGCCCCTGCATGGGCAGTCACAAGGCGCATGGGAGCTAATGCTTGTGCTTCTGCTGGAAAGGGCTGGGTTCTGTTCCCCAGAAGTTGTACCCCAAGAAAATCAGAGCTGTGAGGACTTGGCAGAGTCACCCTCAGGCCATTTGCCCACAGGAAGGGATGCTGTGTGCTGGGTGGGGGATGGTACAGGAGAGGTGCTGATGACAACCTGCACGTGGAGGGGCCCCAGGCCACAGGCAGAGGGAATAAGGCCTGTGCTGGCTGCAGTGGGAACACAAGCTTTTTTTTTTTTTTTTTTTTTTAAATTTTGTTGTAGTTGTCACTTTCTGGGTTGCTGGGCATGGAATCCAGGCCCAGGCAAGCATTTTACCATCCCCCCAGCCTCCTTATTCTCTCCCCTCTCTTTCTGAAACAGGGTCTCATAATCCTCCTGCCTCAGCCTCCCCAGTGCTTTAAAATTATTTTACAAACAAGGTCTCATTCTGTTGCCTGAGCTCAAATGACCCTCTGGCCTCAGCCTCCTGACCAGCTGGAACTACAGGCGGGAGTCACCATGCCTGGCTGAACACAGGATTGTTTTCAGGGGCCAAATGTGTGTGTGTGAGGACTGTCCCAACCCTGACTTCACTGAATTCTCTAAGGAGCCCTGTCCAGAGGGACAGGAGGGAAGAGGTCCTCTTTTGCAGCCAGATAGACTGAGGCAGCCAGGAGACTTGCCCAAGCTCCTTGCCAGTCGAAAATAACAGCAGCATCCAAATGGGGGCCTGGGACTGAGCTTTCCCTGGGGAGGTGGAGGGCTGCCCCATGCAGTGGGTGAGGTGGGTGACAGAGACCACTGTGTTCCACACCCTCATAAAGCCCAAGCACGGACCCCACCTTCCTTCTAGTACCCCCTCCCAGTACTTCTCAGTCACCTGGGTCATCCAAATGGCAGTGAGACCAGTAGAACATCCCCTCCCCGAATCTTAACCCTAACTTGAATGTGAAACAGGCCAGGGGTGGTGGTACACATCTGTAACCCTAGCACCCAGCACTCAGGAGGCCATGAGTGCAAGGCCAGCCTGGACTGTACGTCCCTGCATAGTCTGAGACAGGCCAGGAGCAGGTGGAAAATGTCCTCTGGATTGGAACCGAGGACATAGTTGATTAACATTGCAGAAGCTGAGCGCCGCCACCTACAGTGACTCTCCACAGAGGAGCAGGACGGTGTGGACTAGGGAAGCTTTGAGGTGGGGGCACTGTCCTCAGGGGAAGCACTTGCTGCATCTAGACTGGGGTGGTGTCATGAGTGGGTGGCAGGGCACCCTGGTGTCCAAGTTCTGGGGTTTTGTTTCTGTTTTGCAGTCTGGGAACTGTAGGTGGCAGCCCAAGAGTGAAAGTGGGAGCTGCCAGGCCCCTTGAGGCCCAGCCTCAGAAGGGACAAGCTGCATTCTACTGGTCAATGACCTCTGTGGCCAAGGGGAGGGGACGCGGCCCCAGTTCTGGGTGAGAAGGAGGGACAAGCTCCGCCAGGGACAGACGAGGATACAGGAGGAGGAATATGTGGCCTTGTTCTGCATCCCCGGGGGACGTGTCATCAGGATTTGTTGGCCCCATGTCACACTGGCTGGATTCTAAAGTCACTGTTGCCTGGATTGTACAAAGCCCCTTGTTTTGTGGACAGTGCGCTTGCTGAAAGAAGGGGTGACCCTCAGGTGCCACTGGGGAGCAGAGGGACACCTAAGTGGCTGCCCTCCTTCAGGGATCTGTCACTGTTAAGCCTGTGAACCTTGGCTGCCTAGGACAGTAGCCACTAGCCCTGGGTGCCTTTAAATTTTAATGAGCTGAAATGAGATAAAAATTAAAACTTGTTGCCTGGTGACCCACTACTCACAACTCCATGAGTCCAGGGATATGAAAAGATGCCTCTTGTCATTGGAAATTTTGACAGCCCCCTCCACCAACAGAATTTAGTTTCCACAACTGAAGACCAAGAGGATGACAGCACACTGTGAAGTACCCACTTCCGGATGAATTTAAAGCCGATGAGATGAGTTTTACTCATCTTGGCAGCATCTGTTTGGGTTTGAAAGAGAGAATGTGTGAAACACAGTGTTTGTGTGGTCTAGCAGAGTGTTGGGTGTACATATGGGATGTGAAAATCCCCTAAAATAATTCCAGGGCTCCCTGTCTGGTAATCCCGAGCCCTGCAGGAGCCGGAGTCTGGAGAGGTGTCAGGAGCAGCAGCGGCCTGGCTGTGTTCACCTTGGAGGCCTGCTGGCTCGTCCCGAGTCTCTCCAGGGGCTGCTCTGAGCTCCTGGCCCTCTCCCTGCTCACCACATCATGTGTTTGGCCTATAGAGCCACACACCCGAGACTGGGTGTTTTATAAAGAAAGGCAAGCCAGGTATGGTGGCGTATGCTTGCCAGGCTGGTCTTGAACTGACTTTGTAGCCCAGGCTGGCTTCAAACTCACAGCAATTCTCCTGCCTTAGTCTCTTAAGTGCTGGAATTGCAGGTGTGCACCATCATGCCAGGCTACACTTTTATTTAAAATCATGGCCACCAGCCTGTGCAGAAGCTTCGTGCCCATTTCACTCACTTCCTGGTCCCATCCTCCGTCCCGAGCAACCACAAATCTTTTTGTCTCTATAATGTGCCTTTCTGATCATCGCATTCAATGGAAGCAAACACTAGGTGGCCTTTCGTGCCTCCATTTGTGTCTCACTTCTTTCACTTAGCATGACGTTTGCAAGGTGCACTCGTGTGGTGCCAGTGTCTGCATGCATTCTGTTCTGTGGCTCTGTAATAGTCCATTATTCGGACATGAGGTTTTCAGTTTACCCGGTCACCAGTCAATGGGCATTGGGTCGCTTCCGCTTCTAGGCATGAATAATTCGTCTCTGGATATTTACACACATTTTCCACGTGGACTTTGTTTTCAGTTCTCTCGAGTAGATACCTAGGTGTGGAGCTGCTGTGTCACATAGTGACTTTGTGAGACAGACAGGTCCCCAAAGTGGCCGCGCCTTCTTAGATTCTCACCAGCAGTGTTGAGGGTTCTTGTGTCATCAGATCCTCACAAGCATTGGTCACGGTTGTTCTTTTGAGCCAGCCTCCCTGGTGGGTTTGGGGAGGGGGTGGGGAGGGGTTGATGTGTGTTTTCTTGATGACTAATGATGTTAGCCCCTGCTCATGTGCTCATCGGGCACATACATATCTCGTGTGTGTGTGTGTGTGTGTGTGTGTGTGTAACACATGTGTTACACGTGTATGCACTTTCATGTGTGGCATGGGCCTTGAATCCATGTGAAGGTCACATCCTCAGCCCTTGTTTTATTTCTAACTTTGACACTAAGTTGCCAAAGCTGGGCTCCAACTTGAGATCTTCCTGCCTCAGCCTCCCAGAACGGTAGCACTAGAGGCCTATATGCCAGCACACCTAGCTTCATATATCTCTTTTGACAAAATGTTGACTCAAACCTTTTGCCATTTAATTGAGTCAGGGTGTTCTTCTTTATTTTGACTTCTTGACACTGAACTGTAAGTGTGTTTTTTTATACTCTAAATACAAGTCCCTTGTATTGCTTATGTGATTTTTGAATCCTTTCTCCTAGTGTATAATTTTTTCACTTTCTTGAGGGCATCTTGTAAAGAGCAAAGTTTTTATTTTTTATGAAGCCCGGCTTACCTGTTGTTTCCTTTTATTGTTTGTGTTTTGGCATTGCGTGTAAGACATCATTGCCAAAGCCAAGATCCCAAAGATTTCCTCCCACATCGTTAGCTGCGGCTCCAGACTTTCATTCTTCCCTCTGGATTTCCGGTCACTTTGAGCAGGGTAGAGGTAGGGCCCAAACATACCCTTTTGCATGTGAATGGCCAATTGTTGCAGTGCTATTTGTTGAAAAACTGTTCTTTGCAATGATTTCTCTTTACACATTTGCCAAAAATCTCTTGACAGTACTTTTATTTATTTATTTATTTATTTATTTATTTAGTTTGTGAGACAGGGTTTCTCTGTATAACCCAGGTTGGCCTTGAACTCCTGGTGATGGTACTGCCTCAGCCTCCTGAGTGCTGGGATTATAGGTGTGCACCAGCATGCCCAGCAAAGATCTAGTATTTCTGAAAGTGGAGTCTGATGAACATGATAAACTATATTCTTAGGGTTCCACCAGTTCTTGCCTATGAGAAACCCCTAGTACAGTACAGAGTCCTTTCTCAGGCAGGAAGGTAGAGGCCCAGATTGGGAAGGGAATGTCTAAAGCCAAGTGCCCGTGGGAGCCCACAGCAAGGAGCGTGGGGTTCAAAAAAAAACCCGCCCCGCAGGGAGTCAGCTCCTGCCCCTCCCCCAACTCCCTCTGCCCCACGCCCTCTGTGTCCTCACTGCGTCTGTGGTTACTGGGCAAGTCCTGCACTGGCCAAGAGCAGTGATGAGTCAGCTCCCTTCCCTCTGTCTGCAGAGCTCCAGGCAGGGGATTGGACCCATCAGCTGTGGATCGCAGTATCGTGACTTCTGTTATTCACACTAACTTTAACAGAAGCTCTGCCAGCACCTGGGGCTGCTCGGGCACCCTTCACGCTCATGCAGGACACTGTGCAAACCAAGGAGACGGAAATCTGGGCGAAGCGGCGTTTTTGGCACTGGACTTAAAGGATGGACTTGAACTCTGGCTCACAGAGAGATGTGCACATTCTAAGAATGTCTGCATTTTTCATGGATGAAAATGCTATCATGATTTGCCTTTGTAAGAAAGGCTGTGTACCTGCTTATTGGTTAACAGGTCATTTGTGTTTCGTCTCTGAACCTACCTCCTTAAGTGAACTGGACAATTCTCATTTTGAATTGTGCTTTTCTTGTTGATTTGGAGGAACTCTTTATATTTGGAGGAAACTAAGGGACAAGGGGGCGGAAGTGTGCCATGGCGTGAGCTGGCATAGTGTGTGCCAACACACGAAGTTTAATTTTGTTCGATTTTGGAAGACCCTGCTCTAGATGGATGGAGCAGGACAGGGAGACAAAGCCAGTCCTGATACTGGGCTGAGGAACCTGTTCTTTATTCCACAGCAGGCTGTAGGGATCTATGGAGGGATTTTGAGCAGGGAAGGGATGTGATTGAATCTGTATTTTCAAAAAGGGCTTTGAGTGAGAGATTATAACGGGTGGAGGGAAGAGCTAGAAGGGTGGATTGAAGGCAGGAAACGCAGAGTATTAAGTGTCTGAGTGAAGGGTTCTCTTTGGTCTGATGGGCAGTAGGGAGCCATGCAACATTCTGGGTGATGAGCAAGGGTGATTCCAAGAGGCGGGAGAGTGGGGAGCTGCTGGCTACATTACTGCACACTGCTGTGCATCTCTGCATGAGCTTCCCCTGGTTTCCCATTTAGAAAAGAGGGCCGGGAGGTCGAGGTCGAGGCTGAAGTCTGTGGGCGAGTAGTTTTGTTTCCTGCCGTGAGACTCCGCCCCTGCAGACATCTTAGCCCCTCACAGGTGCCCAGGGCCGAAGGACTGACCTTCAGCCCTGACAGACAGGGCTGTTGCCAGGGGTAACCCAGGCAGGAAATGTGAGCCAAAAATTTGTAGAGAGGGCACTGAAGGTAAAGCAATGGCACCTTGGTGAGTGGGAGGGATCTTTGTACCCCCATGAACCCCACGATGGAGAGCCCCCACCTCTCTAGTAGTCACCGCACACCTCATCGGCTCTTCAGGTGACAACACACCAGGGCTGGTATGATCAGAGCCCTAAGCACCCTTAGTCCTTGTCTGATCTTCTTCATATTTTATTTTGAGAGAGTCTCACTGTATAGTCCAGGCTGGCCTCAAACTCACAGAGACCCTCCTGTCTCAGTTTCCTGAGTGCTGGGATTACAGGCATGTGCACTGGTTCTTCCTCTCAGTTTACAGAGGGGACCCTAAGGGACATTCTCCCCGCTGAGTTCCAATAGGGGACTGTCCCAAACCATCCCAGAGCAGAAATCAGGCCTCCCTACTGCCCACCCAGTGTCAGAAATTATCATTTGCCAAACATAATTTTAAAACCAACAATACATGCATATGGGGCCAGCATATGTAAGTAGAACCTTTCTGTAAAAAGCCAGTCTCCTCTCCACCCCTTCTGCCTTGCCCTTCCTCTGGCCACTGCTGTACCAGCTCCTCAAGCACCTGTGTTGGAGAAAATATATGCAGGTGCAAGCATAGGTTTGCACCTTCCTTTTTCTGCAGATGCGCACCTGCCATCCCAGCACTTGGGAGGATGAAACAGGAAGAGCACTGTGAGCTCAAGGCCAGCCTGTGCTTCGCAGTGAGACCCTGTCTCAGAACAGCAGGTAGCTTGGAGACCGTTCCTCATCAGGCCCCAGAAGCACGCCATGTTGTTATAGCCGTGTGGCTTGGACTGTGTATGTGGCGTAACCATAATCTATTCAATAAATCCTTCATCACAGGCTTCAGGGAATAAGCAAAAAATAGAAAGGGCTGGGCCTTAGCTCAGTGCAAAGGCCCCAGGTTCCATCCTCAGTACTGCAAAAAATACTAGACAGAGAAAAAGAAAAAGTTGGGGTCCCACTATCTTCTTCAAGGACTGGTCCCCCACAATTAACTGGGATCTTCTACTGGGCCCTGCCTCTTAAAGGATCTATGCGTAGTCACCAGCACTGGCTAAGGACTAACTCTTGAACGTATGAGTTTAGTTCACCCATGCATCTGGAGAAAGGACCGGGCTGTGTATATCTAGCCTGGGAGAAGGTCAAATGCAAACCCGTGGACTGCATAGCACTTCCACACCAGTACCAAGTCCAGAAAAGTAAACTGGGCTGCTGTTGGCTGGGAACTGTGTGCACTTGGCTTTTAAAGACAACAACAATGTGTGAAGGAGTTGGATTGGCTTGTGCCCAGATTAACTCCTGTTGGCGGCTTCCCCTTCCTCCTCCTCCTCCTCTTCTCCTCCTTTTTTTCTTGTTGTTGTTGTTGTTGTTGTTGTTGTTGTTGTTGTTCTTCTTCTTCTTCTTCTTCTTCTTCTTCTTCTTCTTCTTCTTCTTCTGTACTGGGAATGGAACTCAGGACCTTGCACTTGCTTGCTGGCCTCTTAACTGAATACAGAAAGTGTAAAATGAAAAGCAAAAGCCCTAAGCATGACCATTCTGCATCTGCTCCAGAGAGCAGCCTCAGGAACTGTGTTGGGTGTGTCCTTCTGAGAGAACAGTGAGGAAACAGCATGCATCTCCGCAGAATCTTTTATCAATCAAGGGATCAAAGGGATGGAAGTTATGCAATCTCCTGTCCTTTGCATTTTTTAGTTTTGCAGATCTGTCCATCTGGGGTCAAAGCTCCAGAGAATGGGTGTGTCTTAGTGCAATTGCTCCCTGTTGATGGATACTGAGTTTCTTTGCTTTTTTTTTTTTTTTCCTTTTGAGACAAGATCTCACTAGGTAGCCCAGGCCATCCTCAAACTCATGGCAGTCTCCCTGCCTCAGCCTCCTGAGTGCTGGGATGACAGGCATGCACCACCAGGTCCACCTGGTTTCTTTGATCTCATTTGAACTCAGGACCTCACACTTGCCAGGCAGGCGCTGCACCATGAGCTGTAGCCCTGGCTCCTCAACACTGTTTTCACTGTCCTTTTGTGTTCTGTCAGTGCTCTAGGGAGCTCTGGAACCAGGGCCTGTATGTCTAGGCAAGTTCTCTACCACTGAGCGGCAGCCCCAGCCTTAACAGTACTTTCGAGAATTCCCGTTCCCTCCCACCTTCATCAGGAAAATATCATCAAGCATTCATTTTTACCAACTTGGTAGCTTTCAAAATGGCAAACAAACTGTGTTTGGGTTTGTACTCTTTAATTAGCATCTAATTACAGGCGCAATTGAGTGCCTTTCGGTGAAGGGCTCCTTCATAGCCTCTGCTCTGTTTTCTGACGGGTGAGTCATCTTTCTTCTGTTGATCTGAAAGAGCCTTTTATTTATTAGAGAAATTAACTTTCATCTCATTTTCCTTAATGAACTTGTGTCATATGTGCAGCAATATTTTTTCAGTGTAGTGTTTGTCCTTTTTAAAAAACCTTGTTTATGATATTTTTATTACATTTATATAGCGCTTTTTTTTTACACAGTTAAAGGCATCAACATTTGCTTCCATGGTGCCTGGGGATGAAAATATTTATACAGTGCTGTTCACACAGCCTTTCCACACATTATCATAGCTGATTCTTGTGGCAGCCTTTGTGGAAGCCAGGAGAATTTTTAGCAATCAAGCTGCATAGCCTTTGCTTCTGATCTGTCTTCTCTTCTCTTTCTTTCTTTTCTTTCTTTTTCTTTCTTTTCTTTTCTTTTCTTTTCTTTCTTTCTTTCTTTCTTTCTTTCTTTCTTTCTTTCTTTCTTTCTTTCTTTCTTTCAAGACAGGGTCCTGCTATGTAGTCTAGGCTGGCCTTGAACAAACTGTGTAGACCAGGCTGGCCTCCTACTCTCAGCAATCCTCCTGCTTCAGCCTCCCCAGTGCTGGGATGATAGGCCTCCACCAGTCACCAAGCCAAGCTAAAAATATTTTT